>JABUQX010063931.1:0-2500 GCA_015478945.1 Trachelipus rathkii
TAGAACAACCTTTATGCATCCAATAGCTGATCACTAATGCACATAGGAAGAGCCACATTAAGCGTACAGTGCACACCGCTACTGATACGTTCATAAGTACCAACCTAAATATGGGTCAAAATATTTAATGAAAATATGAAATTTTAATATAGCATCAGAGCGGATATGTGACTTCATTTGAGAGATCACTAAGCTTTTGAGGCACCATGGGTATAATAATGGGAGTACAACAGTTATTTAAATCTTCTATTAATGAGATAACGTTAATCAGAAAACGGTGACTATCAATTGAATGAGATCCAACATATCAGTATATATAACCTTTCCTTTTAGTATGATTCAAATTAGGTCCTGCGCTGAAATTTAAGTAATATAAAACTCATTTTTAAACACTTTATTACCACTGTATGGGACAATTCAATCTTTAATTTGATACCACAGAATGAAGTAATAGTATCATAAATCACTAAGAAGAAGAAAACAACATGTCTGTTATTAAATATATCTATATCTATTACGTTTTATTTATTTGAGAGTAAGACCCATAAGTTAACGTCACCATAAATAAATTATAAATATGTACAAATACACATGATGTTAAAGAAACAGTGACCCTATAACCTGTAAAAGTATAACCATAACATAAATATGGTCAATAATGTTTGATAATGAAAATATTTATATATAAAATATTGAATATAAGATCAAATAGTTGTTGGAACTTCACTATGTAACTTTTTACCTGGGGGGCAACAGTCTTTAAATTTAATATTATATAGAATATGTATCAGACGTAGTATATACCTATTGAAGAAGATCTCAATCAATATATCAGTTATATATTTAAACTATATTTATTTAAGTAATAGATCAATATTTAAATGGTCTCCAGAAAATATTATTATAAGTAAATACACCTTTATTAACTTTTTACTATATATACTTGAGGGGCACAATCTTTATAATATATTGAACACATAGATATGATAGTAATAGTATCCAATTAATACATAGAATATAGATGAACAACATGTCTAGAGATATATATATACTAAATACGTTATATTTTTTTGAGTTAAGACTTTATATAGATTAACGATTATCCTAATAAATTTATGTCAATAACTATAGCATATGTAAATTTATTATTAAGTTAGAGTGACCTACTGAAGAATGTACCAACCTAATATTGACCGCTATTCAAAAATTATATGATTATTTGAAATGTCGAACATAAAATGTTGAAAATATATAATTTGGCAATATATAATGCTAACTTTCAATTCTGATTGGGTGTCAATCTCCTTTAGATATATAAGATCAATAAAATATTATAGCACTGTTGTGTGGGATCCACACTATGTACTTAGTATTCTTTTAAATGAGCACAATTGTACTGTTATACGAGTGACCTATTGAAAGTATTAGATCCTTTGCGAGAAACTAACTAGATTATAAGACATTTATTACTTTACCCACTTACCATATTTTTGCATGTATGAACTTCAAATTATGATACACTTAGAAATTTATAGTAATAAACCTATTTTATAACTTTTTACTCATGACTAGTTGGGCAACTAATCTTATTTAAATATTTTAGAGACCAACAGAATGTAAGATATAGTATCTATCACAGAAGAGAACTAACATGATCCTGTTATAATATATCTATACGTATTTTATATTATTGTATAGACCTATAGTTACGTCCTAAAAATTTAATTTCAAACTGCATGATATATATAAGTAACAGTGACCTACAGAAAAAGTACCACAACCTAAATTAATGTATGTCAAAATTAATAATTATTTGAGAATGATAAATAATATGAAAATTTGAATATAAGCATCAACGTTGTATGAATCTACTTGTATATACTTTTATTTATCACCTGAGGAGTGAGGACAAACATAGATCTTTAAAATTTAACAAACACACTAGTAATAATATGTACTAACGTATAGTGACCTATTGTTAAATAGAATCCAACATATCAGTTATCTAATTTAACACTATTTTTAGTTTTGACCTCAATTATATAGGTCCTGTAATTATATAATAAGTAAATAACACTTATTTATACATTTATTTACTTGAGGGCAGCAATCTTTAATAATTTGAAACACAGATAGATTAAGTATAGTATCATACCTAAGAGAAACAATACATGTCTAGTTAATATTATTACTACGTATTTTTTATATTTTAGAGTAATTACCCATATAAAAGTATAAATCAGTTCCATAAAATATATTATTAATATAATGATCTAATCACTTAACATGATTAATAAGACAGTGAGACCTATACTTAAAATATACCTAACCATAATAATATATGGATTTTCAAATAAATATTTGAAATTAAAATATATGAAAATTTTAATATAGCATCAACACGTTGTGGACTCTATGTAAGTATTTTTATACTACTATGGGGGAGGTAAACTAGTCTTATAAAATTTATAAATATTAGTAATGGTAACGATCGAGAGAT
>JABUQX010063931.1:17500-20000 GCA_015478945.1 Trachelipus rathkii
TTAGCACAAATGAGACATTTTCTCCAACAGTCAAATTCCCAGTTACCAATAGACCAGCAATTGGCACAATCTAATATTGCTTTAGAAGCAATTCATAATACCAGGACTGCTTTAGTTCAGTTAGCTTCTAAAGCTTTTGGAAATGGGCAGCCGGCTAGTCCTCAGGCCATGCAAGAAATGGCTGTTTTACAGAGTACCTTATATACATTACAGCATCAGCAAATGATGCAAATAAAACTAATACAACAGCTTCATGCACAGCTTTCACTTAAAAATAATAAAGACAACGAAAATCATATCAACGAAAATCACGATGAAGAAAATATAAAAGAAGATCAAAATCGAAAACATCCCTCCACATCTGTTTCTTTGCCAAATGAAAACGAAAAAAATTCATCAAATACAGCTACCAGCTCTTTTATTAGTTCTCTAATGGAAAGGTTTAGACCCGACAGAAATGAATCTCGGAATGATACCGCAATGCCAACTCTCACTCCAAATCTTCCTACCTCAAATGAAAATCGCGATCGTCCAATATCACCTCCAATGACAGCGTCAAATATTGCTTCCTCTGTCATCCAACATACTGATCCACCTCCTCCAGAAGAACCAAACACATTAGAAATGCTTCAAAGAACTGCAAATGAAGTTTTAAATAATGCTTCACAAGGTCTATTAACAAATAGACTAATAGACGATTACAGCAAACCTCCGGATGGTAAGGATGCTTATTATAAGCATAGATGTAGATATTGTGGCAAAGTTTTTGGAAGTGATTCTGCCCTTCAAATACATGTTCGATCACATACTGGTGAGCGGCCCTTTAAGTGTAATAGAAACAGATTTACCACTAAAGGAAATCTCAAAGTTCACTTTTCAAGGCACTCTGCTCGTTTTCCACATGTTAAAATGAATCCTCATCCTGTGCCAGAACATCTTGATAAACTTCATCCACCACTTTAGCTCAGTTGGGTGAATTAAAAGATTTCCTTCTCCACCTACTGGTCCACCAACCATTTGCTTTCACCATTGGGCCTGTCTCTACCAATTATTTGACTAGCAGGGACCTCTGCCCCCTAATATTGATTTAAATAAACCATTTACTTCAAATGATCTTGCTAGGAAAGAACTCCCGAGTTTAGATATGGAAGAACCAGAAAATTTAAGTGGTACGAGAAATTCATTTGAATCCGATGATGATCAGAGAATTGATACCGATGAAATTGATCATAGAACTTTAAGTAAAGATATTAACGAAAAAAATTATTTTGATGATGATATTGATAGAGATAGAAAAGATAGAGATAGAGAAAAAGATTTCGATACTGACAATATTAATGAGTCAAGTATATTAAAATACACTAATTTTCATGATACTTAAAAAAAGTACTTGCAGATAATATGACAAATCCAAGGTCTGATAAAATTAAAGATTCTATAATTCACACAATGCAAAATCACATATCAGAAGCTTCAAAAGGTTTGAACGAATACTCAGATGATGAACCAGATAGATTAGTCACTATGAACAACATAGTGAATTAACAATGAATCATTATCAATTGCTAATAAGGGAATCTTCTTTAGATTCATTAAAAGAATCCTTAAATGAGAGTCCAACGAATCAAGAAAAGCAATTGAATCATGATAAAGAGATTAAGGAATCTGAATCCGAATCTTTAACACCACTCGACATCCGTGTTAAGGTCGATCAAGAATTAAAAAGATTCAGTAGAAAAATGACAAAAAGATAAAGAAGACATGGATACTGATAGTAATGATTCTAGATCTGCAGCATCCGAGCAACCGACGGATTTGAGAATAAGGCCAGATTTGTGGCATTTGCCATTTCCTGGTCCCCAAACGTCAGACACCGTCTTCCTTTCCATTTATACCTGGTATATCTCCGCCATTTCTTCCTTCCTCTGCACCACCAACACCAGGTTCAATGCTACAAAAATATTGATCCTTCAAAAGATCCTAATATATACGCAAACTTACTTCCCGACCGGGTAGTACGGATAACTCTTGGGAAGCTCTTATAGAAGTTGAAAGCTAGTGAAACAATGAGCTTGAGAATCTTGTAAATAATATTGAGCATGCTTAGTGACCCAAACCAATGTGTAATTTGCCATAGAGTTTTATCTTGTAAGTCAGCCTTACAAATGCATTATAGAACTCATACTGGTGAGAGACCTTTTAAATGTAAAATCTGTGGAAGAGCTTTCACTACTAAAGGAAATTTAAAAACCCATATGGGGGTTCATAGAGCTAAGCCCCCCATGAGAATGTTACATCAATGTCCTGTATGTCATAAAAAGTTTACAAATGCTTAGTTTTACAACAACACATAAAACTACACTGGTGAGCCAAAGACTTGACTCCAGAACAAATAGCTGCAGAGGTTAGAGATTTTCATCCTTCTCTCCCAATTCATGGTGGTTTACCGCCAATGTTTCATGGTGGATTTCCACTTCCTTCTCAGTCTTTTCATGGATTT
>JABUQX010063931.1:25000-58252 GCA_015478945.1 Trachelipus rathkii
TAAATTTTAATGAATCGTAATCGGTATTTTTTTTTTGAATCGGAATCGGTAAATTTTGATGAATCAAATCGGGTCGTATAGGATTAGTCCTGAGCAATTAGAATCGGAATAGCAAGATTTTCAATATATGGAATCGGAATCGGAATCGGAATCGGAATCAAATAAAATAAGTCGGAATCAAAAATTCAAAATATTCTGAATAGGAATCAGAATTAGAAATCCAAAATAATAGGAATCAGAATCAGAAACTAAAAAAAATAGTCGGAATTGGAATCAGAAATAAAAAATAATCGGAATCAGAATCGGATATCCTTAGCAGTCGCAATCGGAAATCAAAATTATTCGGAATCGAAATCAGAAACCAAAAAAGTCGTAATCGGATTCTGAATCGGATATCCAAATTAGTTAGAATCGACATCAGTCCCTAGAATAGTTGTAATCGGATTCTGAATCGGATGTCCAAATTATTCAGAATCGAAATCAGTCCCTAGAATAGTCGTAATCGGATTCGGAATCGGATAAACAAATTAGTAGCAATCGAAATTAGTCCCTGCAATAGTCATTATCGGATTCGGAATCGGATATCCAAATTAGTCAGAATCGAAACCAGTTCCTAGAATAGTCGTAATCGGATTCGTAATCGGATATCCAAATTAGTCAGAATCGAAACCAGTTCCTAGAATAGTCGTAATCGGATTCGTAATCGGATATACAAATTAGTCGGAATCGAAATTAGTCCCTAGAATAGTCATTATCGGATTCGGAATCGGAAATCCAAAATAGTCCTAATCGGCATCGAATCATCCTATAATAATCGATTCCACATCACTGAATATTACAACGAATAATGATTCATGCGTAGCATATCTCTTTCATTTATCTTTTTTTTTTCAGGTCGGTTTTATGATATCACCGTGGAGGTATTAGTAGTAGTATTATCTAGTACTACAGCAATTTCTGATGTCATATTTTCAACGTCTAAATAAGCATGTAATGCTTATCAAGAGTCCTAGTGTAACATATGTAAGTGTTACGCAACTACAATAATTAAATTATAATAGGTGAAACTATCATAATATTAATTATACATATACATACATATTTATATAATATATACTATATATATATATATATATATATATATAATATATATTATATATATATATTATATAATTTATTATATATATTAGTAGTATATACAAAGAAAGCGGGCGGTTATGAGGTAAATTGGTCTAGTCATGTTAAGATTATGCTATTTAGTTGCCTTGAAACTATAGGATGGTGTCCTTAATGTGGTCTTGCTATTTAAAGCATTTACCAAAAAACAGGGAAAGATTTTTAAGGCTTTTAAAAGAGAATTTCATCGAAATTTTAAATTTGGAATTCATAATTTTATCAACGCTTCATTGAAAAAACCAGAAACCAATATTGATGAAGCTTTCGTTCAACCCTCTTAAGAAAGTCCTAGGTGGAAAAGGAAAGCCTTTCATACGCCAGAGAAGAACATCAACTGAACTTGACGAGTGAGCGGGTCTGTTGTGCTTACCTGGGAGCAGTGAAATAAATATCGGACAATGGTTCAAGAAGAAGTTTACATCAAGACAATAGATGAAGTACATGTTAAAATCTCTTGACATTCTGAACCGAGGAATATTTATGTCTATTTACAAGATCAATCAATTTTTATTGACACTAGCTATAGATTACGTCTTAATTGGACAAAATAATAAAGTGTGCGATCTTCTACATATAAACTTTTAATAATAGGCTGAGAATTCTCAAATTTCTAATAACTGACTTATTAAAACGCTCCGCTTTTATCTAGAACTTTATAATAATATAGTATATAAATCTCATTAATTATATAATAACTATTATATATCGCCCGCTTTTCTTAATTTATATATATATATATATATATATATATATATAGTATATATATATATTATATATATATATATATTATATATGATTTATTTATTTTATAGTGAATATAATGTATATATATATTATATATATATATATATATATAATATAATATATATATATATATATATATATAATATATATATACTATGATATATATATATATATATTATATATACTGTATATAATTAGTCAATTTTTCAAGCCATATCAGGTCATCTGCACCAATTTATAAAACCAAAGATATTGTACATAATAACGAAAGTAATTTTAAGTAATAATAATAATAATAATAATAATAATGATAACAATAATAGCTATAATATTACCGTGTATTATATAGTCTCGCTTACCCAAAAATCTAAACTGTTTCTTATCAAATATGGGAAGCATTCTCAAAAGTGCAAAAAATGAAGTCAAGCTTTAACAGAAGTATTACTGACATCGTTGTGACTTTGAAACATAAAAAAGTTTTCATATATTCATTTAATTATTTGATTTGAAGTCACTTTCATTCACTTTGGGAAATCTTGTGAATTAAAGTTAAAATGTCTCATAAATTTAATGATTTTTTTTTTTTTTGAAAGTCAAATAGATATCCTGAGGCCACAGTAGAAAGTGTCACCAGTTTTTTTAGTAACTTTTTTGAGAAGTCATAACGAAGTAACAACTATTGCTGTGACTTTTGTTACTTTTTGACTTCATTTTCTGCTGTCATTGTATTCAGCTTTTAGCTGATACCAGTATTCAGGTTATATATTAGTATCAACCATGTATAGATCATATGTCATCAAACTTATGTAAGTTTATTAAATTTAAGTGCAATTGTATATATATATATATATATATATATGACATACATATAATTAATTCTCATATATATATATATATATATAATATATATATATATAATAATACATAATATATATATATATATATTATATATTATAATATATATTATATTATATATTATATATTATATATATTATATCATATATATATGATATATATTTAATAACATTATTAATATATATATATATTATATATATTATATATATATAATTATATTTTTATATAATTATTATTATTTCATATTTAAGTATATATTAGATATATATATATATATAATATATGAATACAATGAGATTGAAGCTCATATTACAGTGTACAATGCAGAACTTATCAAAGATACCATATTTATTATATATATATAATAGATATATAATATATATATATATATTTATATATAGTATATATTTATATATTATATATTAATAAATATAATAATATAATATTATTTTATATATATATGTATACTATATATATATATATTATATATTTATATAATATTTATATATATACACACGGGAATATATCTTAAGTATTATTTTTATATATATAATATATATAAATATATATATATATATATATATATATTCATAACTACCACAATTAATTAATTTAATATTAATTTAGTAGCAATAATATTCCAAAAATAATTTAATGAATTTAATTTAATTGAATTTTTATCATGTGAAAATAAAGTTTACTTTAAAACCATTTACGAACATAATAATAATAATAATAATAATAATAAATAATAATAATTAATAATTAATTAATAAATAATAATCATTTAATAATATAATAATCAATAATAATTAATAATAATAATAATATAATAATTCCTTTGGATTACTTTTTAAATAATTTAAATCAGTGTTTATCAAACTTATTCAAACCGCTACCCCCTTACGAGTGGAGAAAAATCTCGAGACCCCCGGTCCCCCTGTCCCCCCCCCGTCCCCCGGCTCCCGCCCCCGGTTCTTATATTACGCAGCGTTATTGGTCCTAATTGCCAAATATTCTATTTATTATACTTATGAATAAGTAATTTTGAAAATAGTAAAATATGATATAAAACGCTAGCGGTGCCTGAGGGACAAGCCAGTGTAAGATGATACTGTGTAGGGAAATGTAAAAAGAGGTAGATGAATATATTAAATTACCCAAAATCACAAGTTGAAATAACAGATTTTAGTATTTTAAACATCTGTTATAAAATTTAGGTAAAATCTCTTCAATGGATAAGTTTCTCAAAAGACCTGCGCATCCTTCAAGGTCCGACTCAAGTGTTAGAAGTGCCCCAAAATCGAAGATTTTATGATAACAGTTTTTTAAAATATGGTTTTACGGTCATAAATGATAAACCATGGTGTATAATATGGTTTTCGGGACATTCCCCTGCGTTCACAAGATTAGCGAAGAGATTTCGACTGATAATAATCGTTAGCGTTTTACACGATCATACTCCTTGCGCAATGGTTGTGTTCTTGCAAATTTTAAAAGTACAGCTATTGAGTTAATTTCCAAATGATTCTCAAACTGACGATAGACAAAGATGGATACTTAATCATTTTCTGGATATGCCCATTGAACTTGTTAATCTCATCACAAACACGAAAAAAAAAATCTTTACTGGGTTTGCTGCGACGGTAGATGCTCAAGATGGAATTCTATTGGCAGAAGATTGACCTCATTGGCAGAAGATTGACCTCATTGGCAGAAGATTGACCTCATTGGCAGAAGATTGACCTCTTCAGAAGTTAAAAAGAAAGGAAGAATACCCAGAGGAGCTTGCAAGAGAAGATCTGAAACTATTGAGACCATTCGCTACATCATACCTGTGTGAACAAATGTTCTTTCCAATGGTGGACATAAGAATTTAAAAACTAAGAAGAGAAATAGGAAGGTGGAAGATTTGATTTTTTTGTGTCTTAAATACAGAAGAAACCATTCGAGAAATTAGTTAAAGAAAAAACAGGCACGCCCTCTCACATGATTTTGTTTATTTTGAAAAATTTAGAATAAATATTGTTTTCTTTTGTTTATGGTTTTTCTGAGACGACAGTATAGATGCTTCACGGCTCGCGAACCCCCTTGAATTGCTTTGCGATACCCAGTGGGTCGCGACCCACAGTTTGAAAACAGTGATTTAAATTATCCTACAATAATTAATTTGTTTTTTAAATTATTAATATATTATATATTATATATCTATATACTATATATATAGTATTTATATATATAATATATATGTTTACTAACTATAGAGCTGATATATTTCATGCAATGGTATCTGTCACTCAGATGTGGACGAATACTCTTATTTCGCTGATATTAAAAATAAATTTAAAAAATATTTTCCCATTCGCATTCGCATTGGACTCACGCGAATCATAATATAAAACTGTCCAATGGAAACTGTTAGAAAATTTAGCTACTTTTGCGTTAAAATGAGACCAGAATGAGTTGACTAGTACCGGCTCGAGGTCTAACAATCATTGAGTTATATACATGTCGAGATCAACTGTTTGAAGAAATTGCGCAACGGCATCCTCATCCAAGTGTGTTTTGTACTTCTAATTGTATTCAATGAATCGCAGCGTCATTTGCACTTGTATAGCTATTCTCGGAAAGGAAGAGCAACATCTGCATGGATTAAAAAACAGTCTAAGCAGTAAAGACAAGGAATATTTATAAAAAAGAAAACGAGTTAAAACGGGAAGAGATCTCCAATATCAGTTTTAAAAATGAATCAGATTACTCTAGAAATTTGTATAGAAAATACAAAGATTTGTAAAGTTAAAAACGAGAATATACAAAGAATGGATAGTACAATTTATATAAATGATAGTAATGGACGATCTTCTACTTTCTCACGATAAAATTCTTAACTTTGGTAGACTTTATAAACACTTAAATTTACACCCACTATACCTTAAAGATAAAACTACAGAGATATTGTTTGTGAGAAAATGTATCATTGTATTAAAACTAAAGCTTCGAAATTAATATCAGCTATCAAACAATCAAAACAAATTAGCTTTCTCAACCGACGAATAGTCGGATGCTCAATCAGCAGTTTCTTTGTTCACTCTGAATACTCCTGCAGTAGACAAAGATCTCAAAAGCCAACATTTTTTGTTGTGTTTTTAACTGCTCACTAAATGTTAGGCGGGGGAATATTTCAGTGACGTATTTAATGGAATGTTAAAGAAATGGAACCATCTCCCGATGCTGTTCACTGTATCATGGGAGAGCTGCTGCAATATCAAAGAAACTCTGTTTCTTTCTTGAGTGAAATAACATTCAGCTCAGTCATCAGCCGCATAAATTAGAAAATGGTAATGTTGTTGACCAATCTCAAGCAACTGTCAGCGAAGTCTGCTTAAAATGATAGGTCAATTGCCGTCATACTGTTGAGTCTTCGACCATACGCTCAAGAAGAATTAACCTATTATATATATATATTTATGCTTATATATATATATATTAATACTATATAGTATATATTATATATATATATATATATATATAGTATATATATTATATATTATATTATATTATATATATATATATTTATATTATATTATATATTAATATAATAATATATAATATATATATATATATATGATATATATAATATATATCTATATATATATATATAGTAGATTATATAATAGTATATATAAATATAGTAATATATATAATATACATATATATATTATATATTTATATATATTATACTTATATATAGATATATTATATATATATATATATTAATAATATAGATATATATATATTATATATATATATTACTAATGCACCCAACAGGGGTTCCAAGCACCATTCGATGGATTTATAAAAAGTACCGAATTGTTGCAAGAAGTGATATCGAAGCAGGAGACTTGAAAACTGTTCCGGCGTGATCTTTTGCTGGAAGGCGGATTGGACTAGTGTTGCATTGTCTAACGGCAACGCTGTTGTCGGTGGTTCGAATCCTGGTTCGAGTGAAGTTTTTCTCCGTCTTATTATTGCAAATTTGTCGCAACAGTTGTTATTACTATGTCGGCGTTGCTTGACTTTGGATTGGTTGTTCTGTGACCTAGGGAGCACCCCGCGGAGTGCCGTGTAGGTGCTCGCGCCAGAGTCCAAAGCAACCCTTTTATGTGATTTAAATAAGTACGACGTTTCAAGACAGGATATCGAGGCGCAGTAGAGACTTGAAAAACTGTTTCAAAGGATGACCTTCTTTTTCGGGGGGGCGCGACTATGGACTAGTGGTGAGCCTCCTTGTACATTGTCTAAAGGCGAGGCAGACACAGGATATTGAATCTATTTTATTCATTCAATTTTCTTTTATGGATGAACTCTTAACATCAAAAGCAAATATTTCACTTAAACCTAACATAAAAAGTAGCACGATACTGCAATATATATAAAATTCGCATCCGCAATATTAAAAAATTCATCGCAATCACATTACATTCGTTGAATATTAAATATTTTAACAATATTCGCATAATTTCGCGCTCCCGAAAATTGAAAAAAAAAATTATTCGCAAAACATTCGTATTCCCGATATTGGAAAATAGACATTCGGTCCATCTTAATATATTATATAGGTATAATATATATATATAATATAATATATTATATATATATAATATACTATAATTATTATATCTATATATATATTTATATATTATATATTATATATATATATTATATATATATAATAAAATACATATATATATATATATATAATATATATATCATATATTTATATATATATAATATATATATATATAATATATATATTATTATATAGTATAATATATAGTTATATATATATATATATGTATATAGTAATTATATATATACAGTAGATATTATTATATATATATATATATATATTATATATTATATATTTATATACTATATATATATATATAATATATATATATATATATATATATGATAATATATATATTAAATTTAAATTTAAAAACACAAAACATTTATTTTCTTTTAAAAACTATTATTTCATTCATAAACATTGATATTCTGTTTAGGGAAGACATGTATTTTTATTATAAGGGTTTTTAATTCCAACTAAAATATTTACTTTAGGTTTTAAATAATAAGAAATGTTATGTTTTATGTATATACTTATCTTATTGCAGTTAGAAACATTAAATTAAGAAATGAATTGATGTGGTCAGATTTATAAATAGGAGAGAAAGCAAAGTTTAATATTCAGGAAATTTTATTTGGTCAAGCATTTTTTATTATATATATATGATTATAATATATATATATATTATTATAATTATATATATATATATTATTATATAGTATTATATTATATATATATATATATCAACATATATATATTATATATATATATATAATTATATATATATATTACTACTATATATATATATATATTATATATATTATATATTATATTATATATATTATATTACATTATTTATATATTATTATATATTATAATATATATATATATTATATAGGATATTATAATATATAGAAATTATATATAGATATATCAAATTTTTTCAAATTAAAGTATATAAACTCTATATAATTAAATAATGATATTATATTTAATATATACATATTTATATCATATTTTTATATCTATATTATATTATATATATATATTTATATTTATATATATATTATATATATATTATTTATAATATTATACTATTATATATACTTATATATATTAATATATATATATAATTATATATATATTATATTTATATATATATATATATATCTATGTTATATATATTATATTTATATATATATTATTATATTATAGGTATATATATATATATATTATATTATTATATATATATATTTATATATAGATTATATATAATAATATATATATATATATATATATATAAATTATAATTTTAGTTTAAATTATATTTTATAATTAATATTATATTTCATAAATTTTAAAATTTAATTTAAAAATTGTTAAATATAATATATTATATATTATATATATATATATATATATTATATATATTATTAATATATATAATATTATTTATTTATATATATATATATATATATACTATCATATCTAAGTATATATTATATTATATATATATTATATATATACTATATAAAATATAAACTCGAAATTAGCATAGAAATTAATATAGTATATAGTATATTCACACTAATTTAACCATAATCACTATGGTACTCGAGAGTTTTAAAGTATTTATTTTAAAGATCCTTATAAAACTGGTGCTTTAGAATTTAAGATATTTTATGAAACCAAAATAAAATTAAAATATTAATTTAAAATATTATATATTATTTATATACTATATATATTATATAATATTATATAATATTATTATATATATTATATTATATATTTATTATACATTATATTATGTATATTATTATATATATCATATATATATATATATATATATATATATATATATATATATATACTATATATATTATATATAAAATAATAATTTAATATATATATGATATTATATGTACTCAGTCGTTATCATTAAAATCTTCCCATCATAGTTTTATATAAATAAATAATAAATAAATAATAAACATAAATTATATACTTATATATATAATATATATATAATATATATATATATTATATATAAGATATTTATATATATATATGATATATATATTATTATATATATAAATATATGTATATATATAAAATTATTATAAATTTATTAATATATATATATATATATTATATATTATTATAATATATATATTATATTATATATTATATATATATTATATATATATATATATATATATACATATATATATATTATATAAATTATATATATATATATATAATTATATCTTATTATAATCATATATATTATTATTATATATAGTACTATATATATATTATATATATATATAATATTATATAGTTATTTATATATATATTTACTGTTTGAATATATTATTTATAATATTGTAAAGGAGCGAAACCATTCGTTTTTAGTGCATGTTAATATTATATTTTATATATATAAATTATATACTATATTATTTATATTATATTATATATATATATCATATATTATTTATATAATATATATAATATATATATAATATGCAACTTTGCGAACACTACGTTATATAAATAATGTCTTACTGTCTTATTAATAATTAATAATAACATAATATAATAAAATAATAAAATAATAATAATAATAATAATAATAATCAATAATAAGTAATATAATAATAATAATAATAATAATAATATAATATATAATAATAATTTATCATAATAATAATAATAATAATAATAATAATTATATAGAATAATAATAATCAATAATAAGAATAATAATATATGTATAGAATTATAATAATAATCGAATATAATAATAATAATTAATAATAATAATAATAATTAATATATAATAATAATAATAATACATAATAATAAAATAATAATAATTAATAATATAATAATAATATTAATAATAATAATAATTAATAATAATTGATAAATAATATATATAATAAATAATAATAATACATAATAATAATTTAATAATAATTTAATTAATAATCGAATAATAATAATAATATAATAATAATAATATAATATAATAAATATAATTAATATAATAATAATTATAATGATAATAATAATTAATAATAATTAAATAATATAAACTAATAATAATTAATAAATAATAGATATAATAATAATAATACATTTTATAAGAAAGTAATACTAGGTCATATTTATTATTATTATTATTCATTATTTTATATTATTATATTATTATTTATTATTTTTTATTTTATTAGTATTCATATTATATTATATTATTCATTTATTATTTTATATATATTATTATCTCATAGCTTAATTTCTTGGCCTCTTTTTTAAGCTGAAATAAGAGTTAATATTTGAGGGGAAAACCTCAGCAAACAATTATATCAAAACTAAATTTAATTGAAAAATTTTCCGGTACTAATAATATTATATATATTAATAATATATACTATATATATATAATAATTTTTTTTATATAATAGTTATATATAATATATTATATATATTATATTTTATTATATATATATATATCTATATTATATATATATATAGATATTTATTATATATATATATTATATATATATATATATAATATATATATATTATATATATAATTATATATATATATATAAGTTATTATATATTATATATATATCATTTAAAACTGTTGCAGTTTTAATTAACTATTTTTTTTTATAAACCTTCTTTTATCTACAATAATAATAATGATTTGTATATATATATATATATATCTATATAGAATATAATATATATATATAATATATTATATATATATATATATACTATATATTATATTATAAATAATATATGCTGAAAATTTTTCTCATTACATTTCAAATTGCGAGAATTAAGTCCCGCAGAATTATTGCATAATAAGTGTTAATAAAATTAGTATCCGAACACTCTTACAGCCACAATTCCAAAAATTGGAGAACCTGGCTAAAATCTGATAAAATTTCGTCCTTATTGATACTTATAATTAAGAACTTTTCTTAATGCATGTGAGTAAGAACATCAAAGAGAGCGAAAGTATCTTTGAAAATTTGTTCGCATCATGGCGCTTTTTGACTAGATCGCTGATGAACTCATGAGGAACGCTTGAGTGATCATATCCCTGACCAATCGGATTTGATAACTCTCTTCCATTGTGCTCTGGTTTTGATGAAAAAGCTTAACCTGTTCATTTCTTACAGTCCAAAGTTATGTTTTGTCAAAGTAAGTTTGGATCGATTAGAGAGAGAGGAGAGACGAGAGGAGGAGAGAGAGAGAGAGAGGAGAGCGCGACTCAAAGAAGATGAATTTTGTAGAGAGGAGAGGAAGAGAAGAGAGAGAGGGAGAAGAGAAGAAAGATGGTAGATCTTCTGACCCTTTCCAGATTATTGGAATATTAAAAAGATCTATGAGGATCTTGAATAATTTGCCAAGCATATTGTGTTCGCTGTGGTGAATTCAACTTCAAAAATAACAAAAAATACAAAAAATACACCCACACGACCACGCACGCACGCACACCCACACACACACCAGAGACAACAACAAAAAGGGAAGATGACCAAGAATACGCTATTAAAAAGATTAATATACAGTAAGAGATATATCTGAAAAAAAAAAATATGTAGCCACCTACTAAGTTTTAGATTCAATTTAAAATTCGGTCGCTGAAATCAACACTATCGAAGTTCTACGGATAAGATAATATACATTCCGTCTATCAATATTTACCAGGGGAAATAGCCCGAAATCTGTCGACACGTCGTTCATCACGAAGAACGAAGACAAGAATTCCCGTTTGCAGGTCCCTCATCGCCCGCAAGGGCGTTAGGGATAGGTTAGGTTTAGAGTAGTACGTTAGGTTCTAGGATTATATAGTGTATTAGTTAGGTAGATTTACTTTAGGTTAGGTTACGTTAGTACGTTGTAGGTTACGTCATAGTTTAATGTTCTAGGGTTCGTTGTTAGGTTAGGCCTGGTTCGTCTAGATTAGTCTAGATTAGGGTGACGTACGTCATTAGGTTAAGTTAGGTTAGTTATGTTAGCTAGGTTAGGTTAGGTCTAGGTTAGTGTAGGTTATGGCCGACAGAGATAACAGCCGATTCGAAAGTATTATAGGACCTAGACGTTATGTAAGTCCTTTGTCTGGATTCGTAAGAAGAGAGAAACGCTAACATACCAGAGTTTTTCTTTTTTAAACATAAATAGTGGTTTAAGATTTCACCGGGTTGAATCCATTTGCTCTCATTTCCGCTTGAATCATATTTATAAACAGATAAATTAAAATGATTGTTATAACCTTAACCTCAAATTAATTTTTGTGTTACCGCGTCTGTTAAGAAATGATTATTTCCAACAGCAACTCAAATTAATGTAAATAATGTAACGTAATTAATTATAATAGTAACTATAATTAATAATTTGAATACCAACTATAATTAATATAAGTAGAAACTATAGTATCGAATAAGTTAATAGTAAATAAATCATTAATTAATATATAGTAACTATTATAAACATAGTAATATAATTAATAATATATAACAGTTAATATATCCAATAACCTTGCCTGCTAAACAGATTTTTTTAATAAAAATCGCAGCATACTAGCTCGTAAAAATAGAATGAAAGAATAACAAAAACTTTATTGTTTGTCGGTCTTTAGGAACAGTTACCAATTACAAAAGTAATTTCGCGCCGAACAGAGGGAAAGGGTCACTAAAAAAAAAAAGCGAAATTTATTTTTTTGTTTTTTATTTTTTTTTTTTTTTTATTATTTTTTGAAAAAATATAAGAATACTCTAAAAAAAATAATAATGAAGAATGTGAAAAACGAAAATGAATATATAGTGAACAAGTTACAGCCTCTGAATTTTAAAATTTCCCATAGACTTTCTTATAAAATAAAAACTTAGGTGGTTTTCCCGAAAAAAGGGCTCTTAGTTCAGCGTTATGATTAAGATTTGTTAATTCTACATAGATTTTCTCTGTTTATACCTAACAAAACTTATCATACCTGACTTAAGAGGGGCCTGAAATGGACTAACTGGATCGATTTATAAGAAAATCCTATATGATTTTTAACAACTTTGAGATGCTGAAATTTTTTACAATCGGGAGCGCGACAATTTTTTGTTTATTCTTCATTACTTTTTTTTTTAAGAGTCTATGCTGTGATTTTATAAAATCTGTTGTAGACGGCAGTTATTCGGAAATAATCCCATAATAACTCTATAATTACTGATACCCCATGTAACCTATAATTAATAGTAATTAATTATTATTATTAAATATAATATTAACTATTTTTAATAATTATAGAACTATAATCGATATATATATTAACCTTAATTAGTACCCACCTATAATTAATAATATAGTAACTATTATAACAAATAGCTATAATTAATTATTATAAGTTAAACCTAAAAACTAGCCAAAAATTAGTTTGCGAAGATAAGATTATAAAAAATATAATAAATTAACAGTTATATAAATAAATATAAAAATATTAAGTAAATAATAAAGTTTTCCAGAAGTTAAATTTAATTTAAGTTATTTAAAAAATAACACAAAGACAACTACATCCAGCACCACAGAACAATTTTATGTTTCTAGAAAATATATATTTATTTAATATATATATCTTCATACCTACTATATTTGTGTGCACAGCATAGTTAAAGTGTAGATAATACAGTTGATTGAGTGGAGAAGCTATCGGCATTTATATATAGGTGGTTGTCTCTAGCAGTTGAGTTGCGTTATCATATGCTAATCATTTCTCCTTTAATCGGGATTATACCGTTATATAAGGTAGATCCTTGAAAATGTGGAAACATTTTCTAGGGAGGAACAAAACTTTGGTATATATATATATACGGTCAATTATATTTATAAGCTATAGTATATTGTGTATATATTTATTATTCATCTTTCATTACGTTGTATAAGATGATTGATTATACTGGCCGTTTTCTTAATCTCAACCTCCATTATTGAATTATTATCCTCAGCTATATGGTATATGTATGATATCTATTGGGTATAAACAAAATAATAAAAAATAAATATAAAAAATAAATATTAATTAAAAATAAATGATTAAAAAACCCTATCCAAAATACGAACCATTATATATTTATCTATTAAATACGTAATATTAATATTATTATAATATATATATAAATTATATATTATATATATATTATAATATATTTATACTATATAATATAATATATATTATATCATAAGATTAATATATATTTATATATTATAATATAATACTAAAGAATATTATATTATATATATATATATATATCATAGATACTATATATATATTATATTATATATCTTAGTATGAGAATTAGATAATAATATAAATTTACTAAAGTTTTACGTTTACAGACAATAAGAGATCTATGTTGAATGGTGAAAACCACATAAGGAACAAAAAAGATTAAAAGCGATTATTAGACAACAATATTAATAAAAAAATAATGATAGAAAAAAATAGAATACTTGTTCACAATATAAGTGAATGTAATCCATTTCACATGATAATGATGATTTTAGTTTTTTTGATTCGGAATATATAAAGCCATGAATTCGTGCTCTGTCTAGGGAACTCGATTATACAGTAAGTGAATGTAAACTAAATATTCCATCTCATCTACTCTCTCATCTTCTCTCTCTCTCATCTCTTCTCTCTCTCCTTCCTCTTTACTTCTTCATCTTCTCTCTCTCTACTCTCCTCTCTCTCTCTCTCGTACTTCTCACTCTTCTACTCTATAATTAAACTTTTACTACGATCTCTCTATCCTCTCTCCATCTTCTCACGCTGCTACTTTTTTTTTCATCTCTTCTCTTCATCTATCTCTCTCACTCGTCTCTACTCTGTCACTCAACAACACAACACAACACTCTACAACATATTATTACTCATCTTTTTTCTTTTATTTCTACCTAAAAGCTTTATTATCTTAAATAATGTCTATAACTATTTAGTCTTTCTACTTATAATATATGATGCTATACCTATACTTTCCTTTCTATTAACTCCTATCATCTCCCTTGCGAATAATAATTCCAACACATTCTTCCCTTTCGCCTCATCTCCTATCTATATTCTTATATTTTTATTCCATTTATCATGATTATATTCTAGTCCTACTAATTAAACTCCATTACTTAATTTTCTTTATATAATAAGTAATAATATTGAAATTAATATATAATAAATATTAATAATAATAATAATGATATAATTAATATATATAAATTTCGATCAATTGCTTGAAAATTTTATTAATATTTCGTAGAGATTGCTTAATCTATCCATTAATATTAATAATAATTGATACTATATAATGATAATAATAAGGAAAAAAAATCATATCATATAGTCCTTATAATATTTTATTTATATATTATTTTTTCAAAATTCATATTATAAAATAATAATATATTAATATATAAATATAATAAAGTAATTAATATATAATGAAATTAAATAATTTAGTAAATAATAATAAATGATATAAATTATAATAAATACGCTTTTTATTCTATGAATAATAGATAAATATAAAGAATTATAAATAATAATAAATAAATAATATTAATGTTAGTATTTAAAAATAATATGTACTTAATTCGCTTTAAAAGATTAAAATTATAATCAATGTATATAATATAAATTAACAACATTATATTAAAATATTAATATTAAATAAATTTTAATCAGTTATTACTTTATATAGTAATTATACTTTAATTATTAATATTACTTTTGCATTTAAATTTTAAAATAATTATATTTTAATATTAATATTTACATATTTTTAAAGTATATCTTATTTAATGATTTTATATTTTTAATCTTATATATATATTATCATATATTAATAATTTTTAATCATATATATATATAATTATATTATATTAATTATATAATATTTAATTATATATATATATAATATTTACTAATATAATATTAGTTAATATATAATTTGTATTTATAAGTATTTTATTTAATTTAATTTAATTTTAATTAATAATTTATTATATTAAATTTATATAATATATTTTATTTATTAATTAATTCTTTAATAATCTTATTATTATTACTATTAATTATATATTTATTAATAATTATGATTATTATTCAAATATATCTGTTAATAATTTATAATTTTAATTACTTACTTTATTATTTTATTATTTCATTAAATTATTTTATATATTATTATTATTTAATAAATATTATCTCATTCAATACTCAACTTGATCCCACACATTAAAATCTATCTATCGATAGTATATTATATATTAAAAATATTACTCCCTAGTTTGTAATACCGCATATAAGTAATTTCGACTCCAATATTTTATACTTTTTTCCTACCCTACTATACACCCTATAGGGACTCAATCGTACTCCCCGAGCCCCTCACCCACTCACGAGGCTATATATATATACAGCAGGCATGCTAAATTAGTAGAGTAACCTATAATAGTAAGATTTATTGAGATTTTGTACTCACTATCAATCAATCCGCACCGTATAATAACCTAAACTTTAAATAGCAACTAATGTGAAATAATAAAACGAGTTGGCGGAATGAATATATATATTAGCTATACTTCTTCCTCTAGAAGTATATATATACTATATATATATGACCTAAGTAATTTCAATTGGAAATCAAATTTCCATTGTTAATTTAGTGTTTTTTTAATACGAGCGGTGTTTATGCTATTATTTTTTTCTTCTTTTTTTATATATTAATTTATAGTTAGTGTTAGTAACCACCGTCTCAGAATTCTAATTACAAAATTAGAATCTCTTTTATATGAATAATATTCTATTATATTATATGAGCAATAATAATATTAAGGCATTATAATTAGGTACTGATTTTATGTGGCTGAATAGGACTAGTATACAATTTTAGCGAGATGGTGATTTGGTTCAATTTTGAGGAGGCGTTTTTTTTTTTTTTTGGGAGGTGCTGTTTAGTGCGGGTTTTTTTTTTAGGATTTATTCTTATTTATATACACTTTATTATATATTTGTATAAGTATATATAGTATTCTACGCAATATACTCTATTTTATTATAAGGTATTATATATTAATTTGATATAGAAATATTAATATCGATCTATGGTACTTTGAACCATATAATCGAGTCAATGAAATAGTAATGAGAAAATTAATTATATCATAATATATAAAAAGAATATTTCTATCTCTTATTAAAAAATCAAAATTTTTTATTTTATTTATATAAACTTAGTATCGTAATAAAAGGGGGAGTAAAATATAAAAATATAAATAATTAATATTTTTTTTTTGCTCCTTATAATAAATATAAATATTTTTTAAAGTTATAAATAAATATAAAATAAAATATTATTTGGTAACTCTTGAAAAATAAGTATAATATATTATTTTTTTTGGTACAGTATAAACTTTTAAATAAAATTGTGCAATCTGATTATGTTTAGATACTTTATCTATTATCACCTTTATACTATGTAGTAATGCTAACTAATTTTATAATTTTGTTTTAATCTTAATAATGCACCTATTCATTCGAGTAGAGATTGATTCATTTACATTATTGATAAGCTAGCTTGTTATATGTTTGGTAATATGTATTTGTCCCATAAAAATTTCCTATATAGGAATTTGAATTTGAAAGTTTTTTAATATACTTTTCGAAGTGGTTTACTTATTATAGTGATATTTATATTATGTGATAATTGATATATATGGATAGTATATGTTATGTATGATAATGTATGTAATTGATATGTATGTATCTCATACTATCTTATGTCTACTATCTATCTTCTTTCTATTTTACTATATATATCCTATATTTCTATTATATATGTTTCCAATGGTTCATCTAATTTGACATTGATTATCATATCACTAATTATGTCATATATCCTTAATCTAATATCTATTAATTACATTATATAAATAGAAATATATATATATATATAGACTAATATATTAATATATAAATAGATAGGTTATATATATATAATAATAGTATATATTATATTTAAAATATATTAATAATATTATTATATAATTTATATAATTATATAAATATATATATTATATATATATATATATTAAATATAATAAAAATTATATATATATATATAATATATAATAAATATTATATTCATATATATACTATATAATATATAAATATATTATAATATAATATATTATAATTTAATTAATATTAATAAATATATATATATATATAAATATACTATTATATATATATATATAAATCATAAATACTTAATGTAACAGATATAGTAGAACAAGCATGAAGCTCCAATAAGATAAAAATATATAGAAATAACAAAGTAGGAAAAATGGATAAGAAACAAAGAAATAAAGACCATAATAGAGAATGAGTACAGAAAGTAGAGGTCAAACAAACAGTACAGGACAGATATAAGTATATTATTATTTAGTAATGTATATTCACAAGTTTATCAATGAAATATGAATAAAAGTTTAAAAATTCCAATAGAATAGAAGATTGCACGTATTACGTAACAAGTGCAATAGTAACCCCCGTTCGCCGCTATCTCTCTCTCTGATATGTTAAACTCCAGGATTCAGTCTTAATTAATGTATCTCGATTAAGGTCATGTACTATACTCAAATTCTATCCGTCTTAGAAAGATAGACCGTTATTTGCCCAATCCTTAAGGATTTTTGAACATGTCTCGTTTTATGTTGTGTTGCCTTTTCTCATAGAACTAAAAGTGCAGTAATCCCTCTTTCATCTTAGAGTAAGTCATCGTGTCTCCATCATATTACTTCCTAGCTTGTGAGCAGAAGCCCTTAGTACGTAACGCATTTTCGCGAGGAAAATAATTGTTATCCTTAGATCATATATAATTATTTATAAATGGTCATTTTATTATATTCTTTTTTTTTCAGACCAATTCATATAAATACATTCGTTCAAAACCTTTATGAATGTGGAAAATCCACGGATTTCACACATTTACTGTACATTGAATATCCCTTCCCTTTTTGTATATTTGATCTCGTATATATATAATAGTGTGAGTTACTAATGCTGTATATTATAAAATTCAGATCAACAAAATGTTCCGTAAAGCAAACCTTGGCCACGTTTTAGTAAATTACTCCTACGACACCAATAATAATAAAAAATCTCATTGGATTTTTGATATGGAATTTATTAAATAAAGTTATTAAAATATAATTATATTTATTTTAATTTTCAGAGATTATTAGATAATTTCAATCTTTGCGAGATAGATAGGAGTTAACTGATATCTCTTATTGTTCGTATCTCCTCAGAGATCATCGGTATAAATTCTATTACTAATTCATTTATTACTAAGAGAATATAACCCAATAATTCTAACTTTACCTAGAAAGTGTAATAAATTATTGGCAATTGTAAAACATGTACCGAGAAGCTTCATGCAAACTGAAGTCTTCAAAATAGACTAACTGTGGTCGGTTACGTATGTCAGATTGTATAACTCGATTCAGAAGATGATATGATTAAAACGAAGGTGACAAGTAATACCTAAGGCCAACTGAGTGTATATCAAATTAGTTGGTGAGAGATGGCGTGACGCAATACGGCGTTGAGAATATTTGTGTAGTCTAATAAAGAAGATGACTTTTAGTGTAGGACGAATTGATCTTGAAAATCTTTATTTTTGGTAGAGACAAATCTGCGTCATCTTCCTCATCCTCTCGTCGTATCCTTATTCCACATACTCTACTTTCTCTCGATCTACTCTTTCCTCTGTCTCCTTCCCTCTTTATGTCCTTTCTTCTACTCCTCCCTCTATGGAGTATTATCTGATCTTCGTCTTTCTCATGAATATCACGCTCAATAATACTTAAGTCTTATGAAAATTCCCTGTTAGCCTCCTCCCACCTTAATTCTCAAATAATATTCATTCTCATTACCTAAACTGATCTATAATCCCTTCCTGCTCTGTGTGAAACTCACCTACATGAGTAGTATCCAATTGATAATGACAAGCGTTAAGCACGTTAAAACATCCCGCCTTAATAAATCGAAATATCGCCGCTCCTGCTCATCCCTCCGTTCCTCTGACATACTAGTTCGAAGGTATCTCTTCTATAAGTCACTCCATGCGTGCCGTACGGCTAATAGATGTACGTGCGGAAATTAAGGATTATATCCGATAATAGTTGTGAGTATCGATTGTTAAAGCATCTAGGTGGAAATCCATGAAAAGACTGAGAAGGAAGTGGAAATCCGCCATGTAACATTGGCGGTAATCCACCATGAATTGGGAGAGAAGGATGAAAATCTCTGACCTCTGCTGCAGCTATTTGTTCTGGAGTCAAGTCTGTTGGCTCACCAGTGTGAAGTTTTATGTGTTGTTGTAAAACTAAAGCATTTGTAAACTTTTTATGACATACAGGACATTGATGTAACATTCTCATAGGGGGCTTAGCCCTATGAACCCCCATATGGGTTTTTAAATTTCCTTTAGTAGTAAAAGCTCTTCCACAGATTTTACATTTAAAAGGTCTCTCACCAGTATGAGTTCTGTAATGCATTTGTAAGGCTGACTTACAAGATAAAACTCTATGGCAAATTACACATTGGTTTGGGTCACTAAGCTTATGCTCAATATTATTTACAAGATTCTCAAGCTTCATTGTTTCACTAGCTTTTTCAACTTCTATAAGAGCTTCCCAAGAGTTATCCGTACTTCCCGGTCGGGGAAGTAAGTTTGCGTATATATTAGGATCTTTTGAAGGATCAATATTTTGTAGCATTGAACCTGGTGTTGGTGGTGCAGAGGAAGGAAGAAATGGCGGAGATATACCAGGTATAAATGGAAAGGGAAGACGGTGTCCTGACATTTGAGGACCAGGAAATGGCAAATGCCTAAAATCTGGCCTTATTCTCAAATCCGTCGGTTGCTCGGATGCTGCAGATCTAGAATCATTACTATCAGTATCCATGTCTTCCTTATCTTTTTTGTCATTTTCTACTGAATCTTTTAATTCTTGATCGGCCTTAACACGGATGTCGAGTGGTGTTAAAGATTCGGATTCAGATACCTTAACCTCTTTATCATGATTCAATTGGTTTTCTTGATTCGTTGGACTCTCATTTAAGGATTCTTTTAATGAATCTAAAGAAGATTCCTTATTAGCAATTGATAAAGATTCATTTGTTAATTCACTATGTTGTTCCTTAGTGACCAATCTATCTGGTTCATCATCTGAGTATTCGTTTAACACACCTTTTGAAGCTTCTGAAATGTGATTTTGCATTGTGTGAATTATAGAATCTTTAATTTTATCAGACCTTGGATTTGTCATATTATCTGCAAGTACCTTTTTCAAAGTATCATGAAAATTTGTGTATTTTAAAAGACTTGACTCATTAATATTGTCAGTACCGAAATCTTTTTCTCTATCTCTATCTTTTCTATCTCTATCAATATCATCGAAATAATTTTTTTCGTTAATATCTTTACTTAAATTTCTATGATCAATTTCATCGGTCTCAATTCTCTGATCATCATCGAATTCAAACGAATTTCTCGTACCACTTAAATTTTCTGGTTCTTCCATATCTAAACTTGGGAGTTCTTTCCTAGCAAGATCGTTTGAAGTGAATGGTTTATTTAAATCAATATTAGGGGGCAGAGGTCCTGTTAGTCTAAATGGTGGTAGAGACGGGCCCAATGGTGAAGAAGCAAATGGATTTGGTGGACCAGTAGGTGGAGAAGGATAATCTTTTAATTCACCCAACTGAGCTAAAAGTGGTGGATGAAGTTTATCAAGATGTTCTGGCACAGGATGAGGATTCATTTTAACATGTGGAAAACGAGCAGAGTGCCTTGAAAAGTGAACTTTGAGATTTCCTTTAGTGGTAAATCTGTTTCCACAGATATTACATTTAAAGGGCCGCTCACCAGTATGTGATCGAACATGTATTTGAAGGGCAGAATCACTTCCAAAAACCTTGCCACAATATCTACATCTATGCTTATAATAAGCATCCTTACCATCCGGAGGTTTGCTGTAATCGTCTATTAGTCTATTTGTTAATAGACCTTGTGAAGCATTATTTAAAACTTCATTTGCAGTTCTCTGAAGCATTTCTAATGTGTTTGGTTCTTCTGGAGGAGGTGGATCAGTATGCTGGATGACAGAGGAAGCAATATTTGACGCTGTCATTGGAGGTGATATTGGACGATCGCGATTTTCATTTGAGGTAGGAAGATTTGGAGTGAGAGTTGGCATTGCGGTATCATTCAATTTTTCATATTATGATATATTGAGATATAATTCTTTTGTAAAGGATAATACTATACTATTTAGTACTTTATATTAACCACCTTTGTGAAGTCGGCACATTATTAGTGAAAGACGTGCGGACAGGTTGCGGAACCGTGCGGACTTTGGGAATAGCGGAGGTGCGATAGCGGAGGTTTGATGTTCTGAATAGGTGCGGAGGTGCCGCTAGCGGACTACGTTTTCTCGAGGTTCGGAGGTGCGCTAGCGGACTATTCTACCTTGTCCTAAATGTTTAGCGTGGGTGCCCACCTCTGATAATATATATATATATAAGTAGATATATATATATTTATTTTGTTTCTTACTAATTTATATAATTTATAGTTTTTTATTATTTATATTATTATTATATTATATTAATGTATAATAATTATTTAAAACCAAATTTATATTAATATTCACAATTGCTTTAAAACACAAACTTAATTACAAACTATGCTGACGTTTCGTTCAACATTACATGTTGACCTCTTCGGAGCAGGTAGAAGACTGAATTGATTTTACCCATTTTTTAAACTTTAAATAATATTGCGAATGCGGCAAGCACAAGGTACAACTAAAACCAAACTAAAATGCACTCTTTCTATGAACTTATGTATTTGAAGAATGCTAGCAGGCGTACAATGAGTAATCATTTTCTTATTTAAGTCTGATTCAATAAATTTAATCTGTAGTTTTGTCAAATTATTCAAAATAACCTGTTGAAATTATTTTATAGTTATGGTACTAATGTTTGATTATCAAGCTTCTATAAGTCGTATATTTTAACTTCTTTTGTTTAAGAGGTGAAATGAAGATGGAATCTTTCAAAATAATATTATGATCTTTGTTTTTATGTCGATACAATGCATTACTATGGGCTATCATCTTTGACAAACTACAAAAATTATTTATTTACTTGATTATCAAGGTGTTAAATAGAATGATTACTACATTGTACGCGCTGTCTAGCATTCTTCATTACAAATAGGTTCATCAGAACGAGTGCAACTTCTTAGTTGGTTCTCTTAGCTTGTACCTTGTGCTTGCCGCATTTACGCATTCTTTTTTTTAGTTTAAAAGACGATTTCCTGATCACATTCAGTTTCCGGTTCTTACTTCTGCTCGTTATAGAGGTCCAACATGTATTGTTTGAATCGAACGTCATGCCTTAGTTATTTGGGATTTAATTTAAGTTTGTGTTTTTTAAAATATTCCCGTTTTCTTCCCTTTACTAATTAATTGTGGTTTAATAAATATAATTATATATATTCCGCAGTGACGTTCCGAGTGTTTGAAATAGTACTCCTTAAAAATAAAAAATTGTTATATAAATTATGCACATGAATTTTCAATTCTTTTTCTTTCGAATATTTTTGATTATTGGTTCTTCTACTTAAATAACCTACGTTTTATAATGAAAAAACAGAAGCGTCGCTCAGCGTGTGATCGCGCAACGTATGTGCAATCTAATTTTTCTTTATGGTGAGGTTGCATTCGGTTGCAAAATTATTCCGCAAATGTCGGATAGTTGATACTAATTCTATTGTAGTCAATGACAAGATCTTTCGGCGCCGATAATATATGAATTATAACTATAGGAGTGCATATTCCGATATCTTTTACGACTCATGAACTAATTACTTATATTGATTGTTGCTAACCATCTATACGGACGCTTGCATGCATTATTGCCACCTAGGTTTTTCGTTAACACCATCAATATTATAAATTCATGCATACATAACTCTGTACTGAGATATAGACAGCACTTAAAAAATAAAATAACACAATTATTTCAGAATTCCATATGGAAAAAATTCTCCAATCCGAATATAGTGCATAATCTATCGTCATATACACCAAACGACAACGAATATTTACCTTACTTGGTCTGGGTTTAGGTTTTTCAACCGGCATTACGAAAAGGAACAAGCTCCTAACCGTTTCAACATTTAATGATAATAAACCATTAATTCCAATAACTAACAATTTATAAAAAGAAAACTTTAATCTTCCTCTTCGTCTAAAAAAATCTATTTATAGTCTAAAATTAAACAAAGATATAATTATAAGAAAAGCTGATAAAGGAGCTGGTATTGTGATCATGGATTATTCCACATATATAGTGAAATCTGAGTTGTTATTACATGACAGGGATACTTATTCATTACTTGAAGAAAGTCCTCTTATTCCCAGAGTATGTATTAAAAAATCATGTTTAAAAAACTACTTCACCATTGATTACAAAGATGTTTACACGTATAATCCTTTCAATTGCCATAATTTCTACGGAGTGCCGAAAGTGCATAAGAGAATTGCCCTTTAAACCATTATATCTTGAAAAATGATAAACTTTACCAAACTTAATAAGTGGCTCACTACACTATCTATTTCCTTTACTCCGGCAATTTTCGAACTCCATAGGTTTAAAAATTGTCACTATATTTGTTAAACAAAAAAATCGGCAACCATCTCCCACGACCCATTCTTTGATTAGTTTTCGATATTGTTAGCCTTTTAACCCAATGTCTCCCTCCCCCCCATTTTTTTAGATTTTCTCCTCAAATATATTTAAACATATCGATCTTCCTATTTCCTCAAATAATTTTCATACTTTGTATTATGTATCATTATTAACACTTTCAATCAACCAATATTATAAGCAAATCTTTGGACCAGCATGGGAAATAGCTTAAAGTCCTGTCATCGCCTGTCCTTATATCTTGATTTACAATCCGTCTTCCTTTCCCTCAACTCTTATATACACATATCGTGTACCCGTTATATAGCGATGTTTTTTGGCAAAATCCCAATTCCCCCTTTAAAAATTAAATTTTTTCTTTCCGATTCAATCCTTCATTAATGACTTGAACAGTTTTAGTCCCATGCAATTAAATTTTATCCTTCGAGACGCCCTAATAATGGGAAATTTCCCTTTTTGCTTACAAACACAACTTAACTATTAACGGTTAATTCTAGAAACCGACTTTTTTGCACATTCTGCCATTCTTTTCAGACTATCTCCAATATATCAGAGACATATACTATATACATATACACTACTTTTTACGTTCTCATTAAATGTGTACTAGATTTTCCCTATATTACAGAAATGAAATCAACACAATCTATATATCAATTTCTCTCTCTGGATATACCCTACATACTATAACAAGACAATATAATAAAGCTAAGAATCAATTTTTTCAATATATTTTTCCTAATACTTCTTCCCTATAATTCATCCTACCTCAATAAAATCAGTCCCCTTTTTGCCATATTCTTTATTTCAGGATTTACCTTAAAATTACTATTTATGCTAATTATGTATTCAACTATTCATTTTTAATTTTCAATTTTTTTCCTGATCCGTTTTGCAGAGTTGTATAATTCTTGTCATAATAATAATACTAAATCTTGAACCATCCGGGGGGGTATACTGTGTTCCATGCGTCGGTTTGCAACAAATTTATATATTTTTTCGGGGAACCTTTAAAGAGCACTAACCTTTTAGAACTGAAATCAGCATAAGCAACGACATAAAAAAGATGTAACCTTAGTAATGCATTATACCGTCCATCATATAAACAAAGATCATATTATTAATTTGAAAGATTCCATCTTCATTTTCACCTCTAAATCAAAGAAACTTAATGACTTATAGAAGCTTATTTTATCAACATTTTCTACTAATAATATTCAACAGGTTTTTTTTGTATTTTTGACCAACTAACACATTAATTATTTTATTGAATCCAAACTTAAATAGAAACATTGATTACTCTATCTTATCTGCACTGCTTTTTAGCATTCTTCATTTACTAGGTGCAATAGAAAGAGTGGATTTTAGTTGGTTTTTAGTTGTACCTTGTGCTTGTCGCATTCGCATTTTCTGCATCTGTATTTTATGTTGGTATTAAAATTTTTTGAAAATCAATTCAGTCTTCTACTTGCTCCGAAGAGGTCAACATCATGTATTGTTGTAACGAAACTTAGCAATAGTTATTTTAATTTAGTTTGTGTTTTTAAATATTCCCCCCGTTACTAATTAAATATAGTGGGTTTTAAATTAATTAATCACTAATTCGGAGTTCGCGTGTTATGAAAATAGTAACTCCTTAAATAAAAAATTGTTATAATATATTATATTAATAATATATAATATTGTATTATTATAGTGTTTTATATAATATTATATATCTATATATATTATTATATATATATATAATTTATAGTCTATATATTTATATATATATATAATATATATATATGTGCGCAGTTCTCTATGCGCATTACTGGGGCGTTAAATCTGTTATCCCCTGCATGCGCGCGAGGTTTTCCCTTTTTAAGGCCGCGAGCCCCAAGGCTTTTGCGGGATTGCTCAGGTCGCCCCTGCCTGGAGCCGCCAATGCGTGCAAATATCACACTCAGTGGGGTATAACGCTTTCCGTCGGTGAGAGGAAGACCACTCACCAGTGTACTTGGCTTTATATTTTCTAAGTTTCGCACCCTGACTGGAACACTACTGAGCAATCTTCCTTGTCCAGTTTAATGTCGGAAGCTTGTCGGAAAGCAGGATAATAATTAGTGATTTGGAGGGGGACCATGTCGATTGTTTCAATTTCCGGGATGGTGCCTAGAACAAGCTCTGGAAAGAAAGAGTTGCGGTCCCAATTCTTTGTCCCTTCCTCTGTTCAGCTAGTTTCGTTGCTGATATTCCCGCCTACGTGAGAGGGTTGTGTACATATGTTAATGTTGTTTTCCCTTGGCTTAAATGTGGAGCAGATTCGATTTATGAAAATTGTTTGTTTATGTTAGTTGGTGATGTATTCTCATTGTGTTTTTTTGTAGGATAGGGGTTTGCTTTACAGCGCGCTGGAGGTGCTTGAGTCTGAATTATATTAAATGACTGAGTGGTTCTTGGTCTTATGAGGATAAATTTTGGTTGAAGGGATCGATTTATATTGTTGACCATTAATTCTCGCTTATATTATAAATTTTGTAAGCATTTACATTGTGGGGAGGCTGCGTAGTGTTTTGTTGTTGATAATGTGTTTGCTGTGTTCAAGGAAAGTTACAGCATGACAGGTTGTGTTGCAAATCCTCACTTGTCTCTGCTCTTGTTTGGTATGTAGTCTATTTCAGTGGATAAGTACTTTGGATGTATGAGACAGATAGATATTTGAGACAAGATATATTTTGTCTCTTTTAATCAATTTATCATGCGGTGGTTTGCTTTTAGTATTTTGGAGTATGTAAGGTCTATTGTTGACCCATTGTCAGAATGGTGTGGAACAGTAGAATTATTGTCCAATGATTTATCTGCTTCTTATTATATAGTAAGTGTCTCATCTCTTTTTTTCGCAAAGGTGTAAATTGGGATAGTATTGGAGTTTATAAACTTGTTGCTTTGCAAGTGGCCAGTAATTTTTGATATATTATTTTCTTTAGCGTATCTTCTTCTCTAGTAATCGTTTTCAGAGCAAATGTTGTATTTGGTGTGGTTTGAAAGGGGGCGAAGATCACTTGTGGATCATGTAATGTGTTCCTTGATTAGTTATGAGAGTGGTGATTTCACTATTCTTGGATTTCAACCTTCAAGCTCATGTTCCTTGGCTGAATGTAAAGAATATTTTTTCTAATGTTCTTGAGCGCTTTTGCTTTTTGGGGTTAAATAGTGTATAATTTCGTTGCCTGTGTTAATGGATTATCTTGTGATGAAGAAATGATAATAATAATGTAGGAATGAATCGCATTTTTGGTAAGTTGCTGTGGTGTGAATGCATATAAGGATTAAATGAGATAATATTAAATGAAAAGTTAACATTTTTGAGATGGTTTGAATTTCATTGTGGATAAGGATAGATGATTCGTCAGTTGGCTTCATATGCGGATATATATGTGTTGTGAAATGTGCTGGTATATCCGATTTCCGTCTGGGAGACTGTTAGAAAAAGTTTTATTTTGAGTCATGTAAATGATTATATTGTGTCTGACACGGGAGGAAGGATGTAGTTTGGCTAGAGGTGTAGAATGAAAGTGATGCCTATAATTGAAGAATGAATGGTCGTTGGTTTTTGTTAGGTTTTGGGTATCGTTCTGTACCCACCTGTGCCCAAGGATGAACAATAATTGTACGAGATGCTTAGGAGAATTCCGTCTCAAGTCCGTGAAGCCCTAGGCGGGATTTTTTTCTGACTGCGACGAGTTCCTCTCTTACGGGTAAATGAAGGTGGCTGGTAAGTGGCCTGGTCTTTCTCTATCGATTTGCATCATATTTCTTCTAACTGCTTTTCTTTTCCACGTGCTTATGTGACCGCCATCTTTCTTACTTCGCCAGTTTGGGGAAAGAAGGTTGGTGATAATGAGTAGTTATATATTATTTTATTATTTATAATTATATATTATATTATATATATATATATATATTTTAATTTATACTTCATTTATATATATATCTATATATCATTATATATATATATATGACGGTATATTTTTTTATTTTTCTAATATTTATATATTTATATTATATATATATATTATTAGTTATTATTAGGTGGAGTATTATATATATTTATTTTATATTATATTAATATCACATTTAATAATTTATAATGGTGATAATAGAACAACTATTATTATTTTTATGGCTCAATAAGTAGAGGGACAGAGTAGTAAGGGCCCAGGTTTTGATCCCAGTCCGGAATCCTATGGTAGCAATTACCCTAGAAGAAAGTTCCTTCTCTCCTGGAATAGGCTATGGCCTCTTGAAGTGCAAATCTTTTTACTAATAGGAAGAAAATATTACTATTATTATTACGGGTGATGCTAATCGGATAAGTCAATACGGGTATCGGCAGTGAATCGGCCCATTTCTTTTGTACGGTATCGGTATCGTTTAATATGGCCGATACTTGTGGTCGGCGTATTTACTTCTTTACTGGTGTGGGGTGGGGGCAAAAATTATGAGACACTTTTAGTTATTAATAATACATAATCTAGTTAATCGATATATATACGGGTCTTAGTACTAGGTCTTTGGATATTTGCCATTTATTATAAATTTATACAGATTTAGCTTCCACTTTTTTAGTTGATCAATTGTATTTTTTTTTTTCGTTTTTTTGTACGCAATTTTCGTGGAGTGTGTGTGAGTGGTGTGCGAGTGTTTTTTAAAACTTTCTGGATTATTCATCTTTTAGATATTTTCTGTAAATAGGGTTTTAGCGTTTTTAAATAAAAATTTTCAAAGTTTTTTAAATTTAGGCTTTAAGTTCGTGTCGAATAATTTTTGCTCATTTCTCCTTTGGTTTTTATGTCCTGGTTTGTTATCTGTTTTTTGTGTTTTAGTAATGTGTGTGCGAGTATGAAGCGAGATTTTGCGACAATGCGGCCGGCTTTATTGACTTGACGTCGGTAGACAGCGTCAATGGTTGCAGTACTCTTAACTTCTGCATTTCTCTTCTGTGGAATACAGAGACTCTCCTAATTCTAACGCCTGATTTTTTGCTCCTTGTCCGTGGGACCCAGGATGGCTGAAGGTAAGTTCGAGTGGACCGCTGAATGCGGTTTAATATATCGGTCAACGTATAACTTGATTTATTAGATGTCCGTCCTGCAGGTGTGAGTATGTGCTATGTAAGGCAGTAATCACGTTCCTATATATCACTTCTCGAAATCTCGAATCGTCTCTAATCTTCGAATGTTCTGTGGCTTTAATAAATTCTTTCTTCTTCTTCTACTTTCCTTCCAAGCGTTGCAATGATTTTCGTTCTGGACTTTTAACAGATACAGATTTTTTCTAGGCCTTTTTTTGAATTACTTTAACTACGTTCTCACCGAACTGTCATTGATTTTCTTCTCATTCCAAATTATCTGTAAGGTTCCTCTATTTAGAGGATTTCTTTAATGTACACAACACTGAATTGATGAGTGTCATCTCATACATGAATTTGGTGGGGAGTAGCGCGAATCATTAGTATTCCTCAAATGATCTGAGCAGACTAATTAAAGACCTAACACCATTCCGGATGCGTCGCAACCAAAATTTCTTGAATCACACTTGACCTTTGTTTCATTCATTCCACTAGTCCCTTCTTCTCTTGTAAGTTTACATCCACCTTCCGCCCTCTATCGGTAAATCTATACGTCACAAACCTATTATTTACTCTTAATTTTTAATTACTTTCTCTCCCAAACAGCTCCCATTCCTGCCCTATTGCGGTTTTTTCTGGCACTTTTGATCGGGATTTTGCTCGATTGGGGGCATTGCGATTGCTTCTTAACGTCCTAACTATAATTGGATTTGTTGACTGCCTGACTTCTGAAGTTACGGCTTCAGCTTCTGCCGTATAAAGTGTGGAGCTGTAATCGTTGATGGGATGAGTCGGTTTTATCATTCGTGTCTTTGACTAAATCTTTGTTTCGTCGCTCAGAATCCTGGTTGCGAGTCGTGGGCCTTAGTTCTCTTGTGGCGATTTCAGGCTAGAGACAGTGCGTATCGGATGTGGAAAATTCCTTGTTATCCTATTCTATCTTTTGCTAATTTTCATTCTGCTAAAAATCGTTGCAGGGGTACTCTTCACGAGCAAAGTTCGGATTCTTTTTCATTAAAGGTCTTATTAGTGCGTTCTGACCTCCTTGCTCTCCATACTGACCAAATTATTCTGTGCCTCTTTTGGCTCAAAAAAACATCTATAACAATTACTGTGATATTATTTCTTTCCTCCTCCTTATTCCTGCTTCTGATGTTCTGATTGCTAATACTTCCATGAATTGGTCAATTCTCCTTCGTGCCTCCTATTTCCCTCTAACTCAAACCCTGGACGATTCTGTCTTATTCCTCTTCCTCCTCTTCCTCCTTCTCTCCTCTAGTGTATATTCCATGTCTTTACCTGTGATTCTACATGATCGTGTGTGCATGGGCTCCTGAAATCTTGAACGTTAGGAAATGCGGGTGGCCGATGGTTCATTCCTCCCCTGAGTTATTTGATGTGGAGTTTAGTGCTTCTATGTCTTGAGCCGCCCTTCGTTAATTCTATATCAATCTCTATGCCTCAATTACTAGCATTTTTCCTCAGTGTTGGGAGTTGCGCATATGTTGTCCAACCTATTACAAAAAAGGAAGCCGCTCTGTACCCTTTTCTACTACCGTCCTCTGTAGATCTCACTTGCATCTTATCTTAAGATCTTTGAAACCCCCTCTCAACTCTCACTTCTTTAGACCATCTCAGGAATCTCATTTCATCTTTCTTTCCGATCGTCCAAGTTACAGCTTTCCGGTACGAGCTCTGATGGTCTAGTTTTTTCTTCCGCGATAGTACTTCCTATTTAACAGTATTATCATTGGTTTCTGTTTCTGCCCTTAGGATATCTACGGGGAGACTGCGTGGTGGCGCTTGATCTGTATTCCTAAGCCATTTTGACCGGGTATGACATTTACGCGTCTACCGCTCTGCAAGCTTCCCCTCCTTATGGGTTTCGTTTTTCTCTTTGCTTACTATATGTTACTAGCTTTTTTTTCAAAATCGCTCATATCTTTGTCTATATACTGAAATTCTAGTGCTGTTGCCCTCTTTTCTGTCAATGAGGTGTGTTCCTTGGCCAGGGTTCTGTATTATCTCCTACTTTTATTCTGCTTTTCATTAATGATCTTTTCTTCACCTTAATGCACATCTATACTCTATCGTCACTCATATGAACTGATGACTCGACCCTTTCATTTTTCTACTCTTTTTTCATTCTGTCTCCCTCATCTTTTTACTTCTTGTTAATATTGCCTCTTGGTCTTTATAATTTCTTTCCGATTTCTATTCTTCGCTTGTATTATCTTCGGAATAGATATTTTCAGGGTGGGGTCGTCTCATAACCTTTGTGTTAAATTTGAATTCTTTAAGAAACCCAACTTCTAACAAATCTCCTCATCTCTAAGCACCTTTTTTAACTTTCTCTGATTCATCTTTTTCGGATAACCTGTTTCTCTTTTTTTGTTTTCTCTCTTCCCTGTTGAACAATATAAACATCGGCTTTGGCCTTAACCAATAAACTAAAAGATGTCTTGGAAAAACCTCACATCACTATTTTTTTTTACGGTTCTAGGGTGGGTCCTCAAGAAAACTTGGGTAATTTCTGTTTAGATGTTGCGAGATCAGGAAGGCTTAAGCATATTGTTGTCGCATTTTTTATTGCTAATACAAGGGTTTCTGATTCGCTCGTTTTCCTTTTATATAGAGTACTGCCTCTCATATCTTGGGGATGGCCCCTGGTTTCTTTTAGATATTTTCTTTTTGGATAGTCATATGATTTTTCAAAGGTTAAATATGCTTATAACTTTATCCTGTACTTTCTAGTTCTTAAATGAAATTCCACTTTGCCGGCGGTCGATGGTTGGTGCTTTATCTCTTTTCTATAGGTACAGTTGGTAGTGGCAAGTGCTCGAGGAACACTCCAATTCTGCGGCTAGATCGGCACCCGGT
>JABUQX010063932.1:0-28944 GCA_015478945.1 Trachelipus rathkii
AGAGAGACATAGAAGGCGAGAATGAAAGTGTAAAAAACATGATAGGAGAGAATGGCGGTTTTGTGAGGGGGTATGTGGCCCACCTCGGCCAGGGGATGAACCCTTACATTGGCGATTTACAATAGTGAGGGTCCGTCGCGTCCATGATGCTCTAAGGGTGGATTTTCTGACTGCGACGAGTTCTACTAATTAATGGTACAGAGGGGGCGGTAAGGCTGGGCTTGTCTTTTCGACGTTTTCATGTTCTCGCTACTGCTTTTCTTTCCGATGCTTGTTACACACCTTACCACCAGTCGCAAGAGAAGGTGAAGAAGAAAAGAAAGAAAGAAAATATATATATTATATATATATATATATATATATATATATATTATATATATATATATATATATAATAATATATATATATATATATATATATATTTTTATTTTTATAAATTTTATTATTATTATTATTATTATTATTTTTATTATTATTATTATTATTATTATTATTATTATTATTATTTTTATTATTATTATTATTATTATTATTATTATTATTATATTATTATTATTATATATTATTATTAATTATTATTATTATTATTAAATTATTATTATTATTATTATTATGTTTATTGTTAATTGTTATTGTTATTATTATTTATATTATTATTTTATATTATTATTATTATTATTATTTTTATATTATTATATTATATATTATATTATTAATTATTATTATTATTTCTTCCTTCTTCCTCCCAAGACTGGGGGTAAGGTAGCGTGACAATGCATCGGAAAAGAAAGTAGTAAGAATATGAACAAAGTCGAAAAGCAAAAGCCCAGCCTTACCGCCCGCTTCTAACTATTAATTAGAACTCGTTGCGTCAGCAATCCACCCTACGAGCTTCATGGGAACGCGACAGACCCTCACTAATGGCATATCGTCATGTGTAAGGGTTTCATCCCTGGCGCAGATGGGCCACAACCATACCCCCCTCAAAAAACCCCGCCATACTCCTATTATGCACCTTTATTCTCGCCTCTGCCAAACTCGCACCTCTCTCCTTCAGACAATCGTTCACTGACTCAATCCACTTATTTCTCAGGTCTCCCAGCCGGTCGATTCCCAACACACTCACCACTATACATCCGCTTAACCAACCGACTTCATTCATCCTTTCCATATGACCAAAACCATCTCAACGTACTTTCATTTATTCTCTCATATTACCCCTTTCTTCACACCACAGAACCTCTAATACGTTCATTCCTCATTTATTAATTCTTTTCACACCTAACACGACCTTAAGATTGTCCATCTGAACACGTTTAACTTTATTAGATTCATACCTCTTATTCCAGACCAATGCTCAGCTACTATATGCATTAAACACAGGTCACAATCATAAACCCTCATGTAAAGACCCTAGCGCACTCAAGACTTAGTCGCTTTACATCCACCAACATTTAATTGCACCAGCCAACTTCCCGCCAATTCACAAGTTCCTACTACACTCTGCATCATTCCGTTCCCTTTTACATCCAACATCATTCCTATAATATTTAAACTCAGACACTTGTTCCAGCTGCTCAACATCTAACATAACTTCACACCGACGACTGTCCTCACTTACAACCATAACCTTACTCTTATCTAACCGTTTACTTTCAAAACCCATCCTTTACAACCCCTGCAAATCTCATAACCGATTCCCTCCTTTCCCCCAAAAGCCCCCCTCTTTCTTCAGATTAATTCAGCACAAAAACCAAATTCATTCGCATATAATAAGGAGGGCACCCTCCACTCACCTCCATTCTCCATCATTCTAACACATTTCCTGCCACCCCATCTTTAATTCTTTCAACCCCATCCATATACAATTGAATAACCAAGGGGACATAACACATCCCTGCCTCACTCCGCTATTAATACTAAACAATCACTTTTGACACCATTTATTCTTACACACGCTTCACTATCGTCATACATACTTTTGATTCCACTCAGAAGCATACCATTACCACCAACACTATACATTACTAACACCTGTCATAGGGCTTCCCTATTAATCCTATCATAGGCTTGTTGCAAACCCATAAAACCTAAATACAATTTATTCTTCTTCTCCCTCATTTTCTCAGTCATTTGTTTCACTGCAAAGATTTGATCCACACATCCTCTACCACTCGTTAACGAACCTTGTTTGCTTCACCAATCAGTCCTTCAGTCACTCGACGCACACTTTCGACTAAAATACCAGCATATATCTTTCCTACAACACTCAATAAACTAATAAACTAATTCCTCTATAAATTCCACAGTTCCCCTTATCTCCCTTACCCTTATATAACGGTACTATTACTGATTTCCTCCAATCCCTCGGAACTATACCCTCTATAAATGCTTTATTACACAACTTCCAAATCCAATCAATCACCATCTGGCCTCCGTTCTTGATCATTTCACCAGTAATTTCATCTATACCTGCGATTTTTACCATTCTTCAACTTTTCTCACTCTACCCATTACCTCCTCCTTGCTAATGATCTCATCCCCAAAATACCTATTCCTTCTTGCACTATCAAGCCCACACACATTCACTATCACCTCTTCCTTATTGTTAATATTATACAGATTCTCAAAGTGTTCTTTCCACCCTCCCCGCACATCTATTTCATCAGTTACAAAAGCACCATCCCTATTCACAATCCTCGGTGTGAAGTTATGTTAGATGGTGAGCAGCTGAAACAAGTGTCTGAATTTAAATTTGTAGGATATATTTTGGATGAAAAGGGAACGGGTGATACAGAGTGCAGTAGGAAAATTGTGAATGGCAGGAAGGTGGCTGGTGCAATTAAATTGTTGGTGGATGTAAAGGGACTAAGTCTTGAGGCGCTAGGGTCTTATGACGGTATATTTGTTACTTGTGTTAATGTATAGTCGTGAGACTATGTCTGGAATAAGAGGTATAGATCTAAAGTTCAATGTGTTCAGATGGACAATCTTAGGTGCGTGTTATTTGTTAGAAGAATTGATAAAATGAGAATGAACGATTATGAGAGTTTTGTGGTGTGAGAAAGAGGTAAATGAGCAGAATAATGAAAGTACGCTGAGATGGTTGGTATGTGGAAAGGATGAATGACAGTCGGTTGGGTTAAGCGGATGTATAGTGGTGAGTGTGTTGGGAATCGACCGGCTGGGAGACCGAAGAAAAAGTGGATTGAGTCGTTAAACGAATGTCTGAAGGAGAGAAATGTGAGTTTGGGCAGTAGGCGAAATATAAAGGTGCATAATAGGACTGAATGGCGGGGTTTTGTGAGGGGGTAATGTTGTGGCCCACTGGGCCAGGGGATGAACCCTACACTTGGACGATATCCATAGTGAGGGGTCCGTCGCGGTCCTGTGAAGCTCTAGGTGGATTTTCTGACTGGCCGAATTCTCACTAATAGGTATAGAGGGGCGGTAAGGCTGGGCTTTCTTTTGACTTGTGTCATGTTCTTTTACTACTTTTCTAATCTTTTCCGATGCATGTCACTCACCTTACCCCAGTCTTGGGGAAAAAAGGATGATATTATATATATATATAATATATATATATATTATATATATATATATATATATATATATATATATATATATATATATATATATATATATATATATATATATATATATATAAACTACCTTTAACGTGCTTTAATCTCTATGCAGGGGTATAATGCTAAATAAAACCACAGGAAATCGAACTTAAGGCCGGCCATTATCCCAAACGCAGCGCCCAACGCAATGTGTTCGCAGTCGAAGTTTTTAATTCTTGCCCTGTAGATAAAACTCCAACTGCTACGCGAGGATTTGACCCAGCGTCCTCCCGTATGAGAGGGCGGCGACTCAACCTCCTGTGCCACGAGGCGTTCAATATATTATATATATTATATATATATAATAATATATAATATATATATATATAATATATATATTATTATATATATAAATATATATATATAATATATATATATATATATATATATATTATTGCACATATAAGTTAAATATTTTGAATAATAATAATATTATAATATATATATATATAATTATATTATAATATATATATATATATATATATATATATTATATAATATATATATAATATATATATATATATATATATATATAAATATATATATATATAATATATATATTATATATATAATATATATATATATATATATATATATATATATATATTATATATAATATATTATAATATATATATATATATATATAATATATTAATATATTATATATATATATATGCACGCAAAGATTTAAATTTTGAAATTATTATATATATATATATATATATTATATTATATATATTATATATATATATTATATTAATATATATTATATATTATATATATATAATATATATATATATATATATATAATATATATATATAATCATTTGTATTTTATTTTCTTGATTTTTATTCAAACAATTTAGAATTTTGAAATATAATTTATAGTAACATTTCTTATAATAATTTGATTTACCTTTGAATGAATAAAAAAAAAAAAAAAAGAGTGAAATTCTGTAGTCAAGATGAGGATGTACCATCTCTTGGTCAGTTTCTTGGGACTCCCTTTTGGTTGGGTATTTAAAAGGGTAAGGTTAGGTTAGTCTCGAGGTAATGGGCCAAAATTTGATCCCTCGACTGGAACCTAAGTAGAAATTACCTGGAGTAGCAACCCTACTAGAAATCACCTCTAGCGCACCCTAATTCTCTAATTTTATACTGTCCTCTTTCTCTTGGGACATTAAGCTGCAAAATGATACATCAAGCGACATAAAATTCATCACCTTTCCAAATTTGTTCTTTCTATTTATTCTTAATTCTTCATTCTCTTTCCCCTTTCATGAGTTCCATCTTCTCTTCTTTCCTTTGTCCACCATCCACTTCTTTCTACTGCTTTCACTCCTAACCCCTCACACACATTTATTAGACCATTCTTAAAGTTTTGAAACTCTCAAGCATCCTTCCCACAATATGCTAACACCATCTGTCTGATTTGTATCCAGGTTTGCTCCTTCTAGTAAATGTACACATCTCATATCCTCCCCTAAATCAACTCTTCCAGTCATCTTACACTTTCAATCACCTCATACCTGTTTACATATTCTCTCATGCTTTCTTTTTCTCCTCTTTTAATATAAAAAAAATTCCAGTATTCTATCATACCTGTCACGTTGTTTCTCCTTACCATACCTTTTATCCAACTCTTCCAACACCTTCTTTACACCATCATCCTTTCCTAAATCATCCAAATCGATATTACATATGCTTTCAAAAACCTTTTCTCCCAGACTCATGAGAATCTCACCACCAGGACATTCATAATCTATTCTTTCCAACTTATACCACCACTCTACTCGTTTTTTCCACACCTCATAATCATTTGCTCCACTCCCATCACCTTTAAACACAGGACACAATCTCCTTCCTTTCACATCTATTCTCTCCTTTTGCTTGCCCTTACTCCCAGACGAATCTTCCATATCTAAACCAACAAAAATTACTACTACACACGAAACCCTAAGAGCGTAGCCGAACTACGCTCTGCTACCACTAAAAAAATATAAAACTATCTAAGCTAAAATCATTGAAAACATTGTGGAAGTTGCAAAGTTGCAACAGAATTTCTGCTTTCTGTTAATGAAGAAATGAGTATGTCCAATGTTATTATCGATGTATTGTGATATGAAATAGAGCAATTGCAATTCCTTTTCTTGATGAGTTTTCAAACCAGTGAGCCATAGATCTATCCTTACCAATCATTGTAAAATGATTCCATCGAAATCTATTAAAATATTTATGAACTTTGAAAATAAACTTGATCTATACAGCCACATTTGGATAGTTAAGGATTTTATCATCTTTATCACCCACAACGTGCACTTCAGAATCATATTTCTCTACAATGAAAAGGCTCAAAGCATAACTTTCCTAATTCTAAAGGGAATGAAAGACTAACAGATCTGACTTTAATGAGTGTTCATTTTAGGTGAACGACAATATAAACGAAGAAGTTATCCATCATTTTGCTGTTAATAATGTACCAATAATGAACCTAGGGGAATAATAAATAAAAAAAACGCTGAACAAAAATATACAATTTTTAATTTCAAATATAGCATTGTGTGTAAATTTCTTTACAGAATAAATTAATACGCACATGTGTATCTTCTTTGTTCTGGATTTGGACGTAAAGGACAAAATCCTAGAAGGTAGCGCGGTTTTTACGTCATCCCGATTCCTCACAACCGGTCAAGACAACTAAATATGGATAAATAAATATTTGGACCACAAGAAATATGAAAAATTTTCTTATTAAATTTCTTACAACTTTTTAACAAATTTATTGTAATAACGTAGCCACCTTGTTGTGGTGGTGGAACTCAGATACCTTTTTAATTGCATCTGCAAAGTTCTAGTTGTTATTTTTGGTTGATTTTCACCCCTTTTTTGTTTCGTTGTTGTCCTACTTTCCCCTTATATCGTTCTAAATAGTGTTATTGATTATGTTCATTATTTTTCTTATTATTTTTATTATTAATGATTATTATTATTATTTTTGTTCTTATTGACATTTATTTGGTTTTATTATTTTTTTTTTTCGCTTTTTTTTTTGTCTTTTTTTTTTATTGTTATTATATATTCTTATTTAAATATGTACCGTTCATCTTACCCGTCCCTTCAATTTGGTTTTATCCCTTCTTCTCCGTTTTCTGTACGTACTACCTCCGTAATTCCTGATTCTTTTTTTAGGGTCTCCCCTATCTCCTATTCCTGGTGGCTACCGAAGCGTTGTTCCTCAGTGTGCATCATATGCCATCTTGCCCTCCTTCCTCCGTGGGTGAGGGTACAGGTTTAAAAAACCGGTATTCTACCTTTCTCCTGGCCGCTATTGTTGGGACCGAACTTGCCTAACCACTGAGGCTGCTGCCCTGCACTGGCTTCCGCGTCTATTCTGTGTGGTGCACGGCTATTTTTTACATTTATCCTTACCCAAAAGGTCTCCTCTCTAACATCGTATAAACATGCCCTTTAATTGTCATATACCTGTTCACAATACTTCCTTAAATGAATACTCGAACCAACATATGTTCACACTTCTTTATATATCCGAATCTATTCGTTTATTCCTTGTGTTTTCTCAACTATTTTCCCTACATAATCTTTCGTTGTCCTTCCAACAATCCTTACCCTTCCTCCTTCATCTACAGTTTCCATAAAATCCTTCTCTCACTTCTTTGCATCCTATGCACTGTGTTTCTCATATTCCCTCACTGTGTTCTTCTTTCTCGCTACTTGTATTCCTCATCACGTTGTGTTCTTTCTACATTTTTACCCTCCTTTATTACACATCACATCCAACCTTGATTCTTATGATTCTTAGGACACTTGTAAGCAAAAATGGAACTGCGACCTACAGGTATAACATCCTAATATTTCCAAACCTATCCTTCATTTAACCGTTTACATTTCTACCCATTCACCATCTGTTCCTACTCGAATCCCTCACGCCCTCTCTACTTATTCATCATTTGTATACATACATTACAACATGATCTTGATTCTTCATCGTCTATTCTCACCTGTTTTTCTAATCCTTTACAACACCCTTATCAAGCACCGAATCGTTTTAAAAATCTCACTCCTCCTTACCTCAATAGCCAAATACCATCTCCGAATTTATTCCAACATTTGGCTCCCTCTAATAAATGAAACACTTTCATTCTCACCTATAAGTCCACTTTACCTACATTCTTACACTGCTGTTCAACCAATTCATATCATCACATATTCCCTTATTGATTCATCACTTTTTCTTACTTACATCCTCTCCCAGTCAGGCTCACGAGCCTGTCAGTGGGGACAATCTCCGCTTCCATCTTGTTTTATCCCATCCGCCATCAGCTCATCCATTGCAGGCATCTGGTGTCTCCTCAATGAATCCTCCACTGTGTCTCTCCATCTCTTCCGCGGTCTTCCTCTCGGCCTCACTCCCTCCGGTCTCCACATCCACCTCCTACTGGCAACTCTTTCTCCCTGCATCCTCTCCAGGGGTCCCCACCATCTTAATCTGGCTGCGTCCACTTTATTCATCCTGGGTTTCACACCCACGTTCTCCCTCACTGTCTCGTGTAATTTGGTCGCGAAAATGACGGAGCAAAAAAAAACAGTTTTATAAATTTATTAAAAAAAAAAAAAAAATCAGTCTGTCCGTCCTTTCTGTATTTAATCAAATCGTCAATCGTCAAATAAAATAAACCAAAATAAATCAAAAAAAAAAAAAAAATCAATATGAAACAAAAACCCATATACAATAGATTAATATCGAATCAAAATAAATACATATACAATAGATTAATATCAAATAAAAATAAATCCATATACGATAGAATAATATCAAATCAAAATGAATATATATACAATAGAAAAATACAGTCAAGTCGTTATCCAGTTTAATAAACAATTATATTAAAAAAAACAGGATACAATTTCAGGGGAATATATCAGTGGATAAATTCAAGTGGCAATTTTCAATTGGTAATTTCAGGGGTTCTCAGTTCAGTGGGGTTTTCAGGGGTTCTCAATTCAGTGGGAGTTTGTTTTTGGGGTGGTTCTTAATTCAGTGGGTTTCTTTCTTTCTTAATTCTGGGGAAAATTTCAATCCAAGGGGTATTCTGACCCTCCCCCGGGCAGGCAAAGGAAAGAAAAATGAATTCCTCTTCTCACACGCAATCCTCCAAGAAACAACCACACGCCGGGAGGAAAGACGAGATTGGTCCTCCTCCGGGCAAGCAAAGGAAAGAAAGAAAAAGGAATCTTCCCCTTCTGCACTCTGAGTGAGGAAGAAGTGCTGATTCTCCTCTCGGAACTCGGTTCAATCGGAAACAAGAGAGGAAAAAAAAACTGGACTGTGGATCGTCCAGTTTTTTCAGCACCACAAGCTGAAAAAAACATTAGACATTAAGACATTAAGAATATAGAGACAGTAAAAAGCCACATTACTAACTAGAAGCATCTATTTTTTCAAAAATAACAAACGACAACAATATATAATAATAATAATAATAATAATAATAATAATAATAATAATAATAAAGAATAAATTGTTTAATAGAAATAAAAGAAAACTAAACCTAATAATTCTTATCAATTAATATAGTTAATAGTAACAATAATAATAATAATAACAATAATAATAAAATTTAATTAATTTCTCAATTTAATCAAACGTAATGATTATAATAATCATAATAATATCAACAAAATTAATTATAGTAAAATAATAATAATAATTAATAACTCATAACAGCAATTAGAATAATAATAATGATAATTTTTCTCATAAGAATAAAATAAAATACCCTGAAAACAAAAAAAATAAGCATCTTCGTCCTCAGTCAAATATTCGTCAAGTGAAATTGAAATCATCACAAGTGGTGTAAAAGAAAAAATGTATCATAAATAAATTCTAACAAGAAGAAAAGATATTTAAACGTAATAAATCACTTTAAAATAGAAAAATCACAATTATTTGCCCATCATCACCTCAATATAAAAAAGTTTTCCAAGACGAGCGTGTGGACATGAAAAGTTGGGAAGTATGGTAAGGAAAACTGAAGAAAAGGTGGTGAGAGATAGGATGTTTATGCCTGATGCCGTCTGAACAACCACCCATTTCACAATTTTATTCACAACGTATCACACACCTACACACACCACACACAAACACTCTCTCTCTCTCTCTCTCACTCTCTCGATTCGTCTCCTCTCTCGTCTCTCTCTCTCTCTCTCTCTCTCTCTCTCATCTCTCTCTCTCTCTCTCTCTCATCTCTCTCTCTTCTCTCTCTCTCTCTCTCTCTCTCTCTCTCTCTCCCATCTCTCTCTCCTTCCCTCTCTTCTCTCTCTTCTCTCTTCTCTCTCCTCTCCTCTCTCCTTCTGCTCTCTCTCTCTCTCTCTCTCTCTCTCTCTCTCTCTCTTCTCTCTCTCTCTCTCTCTCTCTCTCTCTCTGCTCTCTCTCTCTCTCTCATCTCTTCTCTCCCTCTCTCCCCTCCCTCTCCTCTCAAACACAACTATAAACAAAATAATAAGCAGTATAATAAAATATGAGATAAAAAAAAAAAACCTCTTTACATACCTGGACTCCCTTGAACTCGCACTGACTGACCTGTTTCCCTCTCAGACACCTAGACTTAATACTCATAATTATCATACTTACCGCCGCTGAGGTCCCGATCAACCCACAATGGGTTTTATTGGTTTTCACACCACGCTCTCCTCACTGTCCTCGTTTCTTCTCTCACTCCCTCCTCAACATTCATTATCCGCCGTCTGAATTCTACTCTCCATGTCTCCGCCCTATACAACAGTACTGGTGTCAACACTCCCTTGTATATTGCTCATCACATTTTCTCTTAACATAAAAGTATTCACATATTCTATCGTATCTATCTCTCTCTGTTTCTCTTTTGAGTACTTTTCGTCTAACCTCGCAATTGTTGCATTCATCTCTGTTACCGCACCATTTCAATTCTCTCGTCATCGCCATCTTTTTTTTGATAATCATGTAATTGCTGCTCCAGTTATTTTACAATTATTGGTTTGCCAACGAAATAATGTACTTAAAATTTTAACATATTTTACTGTGCTTATTCGTCGTATCGTCGTTGAACTGGTTTTCAACATTGTTGTTGTATTGGTATACATCACGATATCATAAGATTTTGCCTAAAGGTTAATGCTCAACTGGTGTTTTTGGTGTATTAATTATTACGATAATTTTTATTATCATAAAGTGTGTATGTTAAATTTTAGAGATTATATTTTTTTTATAGTGGTTTCTTATATATTTATTTCCTTAATGCCGAGTTTACAATGTATTTTAATTATTAGATTTCAATTTTTGTATTAAATTTCCTACGCATAATTTTGTAACGTTTAAAATAGTCACGTATAAAATATACTCTCATAAGAAAATTGTTTTAAGAGGATACTGTACTTATTTTTAATTATCGATATTTCAATGTATCAGTTTCTTCATATATTAATTTCTTTTAATGTATTTTAATTTTGGGTTTATGTTATCTATATTATTATATGTTTATCTCTTTAGAATATAGGTTTGGTCTGAAAGCAGTTCCGAGGGTTCTTTATGTCAAAATTCCTTCCTTTTATGCGGATCAACATCCTCAATATTATATTACTATATATATATATATATATATTATATATACATTATTATATATATATATAGTATATATTAATATATATAATAAGTATATATATATTATATATTATATATATATATATAATATATACTATATATATATATCAGGGTTGTTCAAGTACATTTTTTCAAAAGTCAGTGACAAGTATGTTCTTAAGAATTGTTCAAGATACAAGTACACGTACTCTAAGAATTATGTTAACTGTAAAGTGACAAGTTCATAAGGTCTTTTGAAAAACTTGCATATATTATATTATATATATTAGTATATATATATATTATATATATAATATATATTATATAATATATATATATATATATATATATATATATTAAAAAATATCTCCATATACAATGTAAAGAAGTACTGTATGAACATCTAATTACATCTATGCATAGAACTTTATTCAACGTTGTTCGATGACTCAAACTGTCATTCATCCTCAGTGAAAAGACATGCAATACAAAATACTTGCTATATAAGTTAATTGCAATAACAATATCTGCGATGATTTATTATTTTCGTAGTTGTTCTTTTCTGTGGATAATGACAGTTTGGAAGTCCATGAATTGTTTGAATAATTTCTTCTAATTTGCTTTAAAGTAAGTTGTATATGAGTAGTTTGTGCTAATCATTCAGTGCTTACCGCTTCCCGAAGAATAGCTAGGGAACTGATTATATATATATATAATTATATATTATATTATATTATTTAATAATATTATATATATATAGTATATTATTAATATATATATAATATATATATATATATGGTATATATATATATATAAGCGTAAGTATATTTCATTATATATATTATATATATATTAAATATTATACCATTTTGAGTAAGAGATGCAATCATTGCTTTTTTTCTAATCACTAAACGGGCTACTTTGAGGGAATTTTGTAGAGGTTGGTTATTGCCGGCGATAATACATTTATACTATTTGAAACAATATTAATAGTTTTTTAGGCCTCTTAGAGGCATCCCAGCTTTGCCCGCCCCTTTATGACCAATTGGTAGTGAGAACTTGTTTCTACACAGTCATAAAATAATTCCACCCTAGAGCTCACGGGACCTGAGAGAGATTGGACGCGCTTCACTTTGACTCTCTGTCAATGTGGGTTCTTTCGTCTGTGGCCATAGGGGCTCTCCAACCATACTTCCTCACATAACCAACCATGGTACTCCTGGTTTATGCACTCTTTTCTTCTCGCGCTCTGCCAAACTCACATTTCTCTTCTTCAGTGCATTCTCTGTTCTCTTTCTGATCATTCACTTTTCTCTGTCTCACCATTCCGGTCGATTCCCAAACACTTCCACTTATAACAGTCGTTTAAATCGCCGTCGTGTCATTTCTATCCTTTCATCAGTAACCAAACGATCTCAACGTCTTTTAGTTTTATTTCTCGTCAATTTTCACCTCAATATTCGACACTAAAGACAACTCTCTAATATCTGTTCTATTCTCATTTTATCATTTCTTTTTCACACTAACACGACACTAAGATTGTCCATCTGAACACATTGTAATTTTAGATCTATACTCTTATTCCAGACCATAGTCCCACTACTATTCATTAACACGGGTAACACTACCTCATGTAAGGACCCTAGCGCACTCAACTTAGTCCCTTAACATCCCCACGATTTAACTTGGGACATCCACCTTACTGCTTCACAATTTTCTACTCCACTCTGCATATCCGCTTTAAACTTTCATTAACATATATCTAAATATTTTAAATCTAACCTTTATTCTCCAGCTGCTCACTCATCTAACTAACTTCACACTGATGTCTGTCCTCACTCACAACCATATACCTTACTCTTATCGACGTTTACTTTCAAACCCTTATCTTTTAATCACACCTACCAAAGTCCTCTTATCTAGTGCCCTCAATCCTCTTCAGATTCGCACACAAATACTAAATCATCTCTCATAGTATAGGTAGGATAACGCCATTCTCATTAAATTCTCCATTCAATTCTAACTTCTATCTATGATATCCAGCCATATCCTCAAAACTCAATATAACAAATCTCACCTAATCATAACACTAAAAATCCTATACACGAATTGGATTTAACCAAGAAGATCATACCATTCCATTGAATCTCACTTAACGACTATATAATAAATTTGAATATAATACACTTCGTACTCTATTTAATATTCGTTACACTCGCTCCTAAATCATCATATACATTATTCGTATTTGATATCTATTCAAAGCGTGTTACCTACAACATCATATCACTAACACCTGCCATATGATTTCCTATTAATCTATTAAGTCGCTCTGTTTGCAACTCATAACTCTAAATAACAATTTATTCAGTTCTCCTCCTCTTATCCCAATCATTTGTTTTCAATGTACAGATTTGATCCACCAAGTCCTCTGACCTGACTTTCTAAAACGCTACTTAATTCTTCCTACAAATTAGTTCTTACTCATTCGAAGTTATCCAAAAATATCGACATATATCTTCCTACAAAACTCCATATAACTAATTACGCACGTATAATCCTGACACTTCATTTTTCCAGGGCTGCGTATCGATAAAAGTAAATTTTTCGAGCTCGACTGCCGACTGCTTAATTCAAAATTTGGATTTTCGACTCGGACTCCGACTCGGACTGACTTCACTTAAACAAAATTTTCGACTCTCCGACTCCGAATCCACTTAAACAATAAAATTTTCGGACTCCTGACTTCTCCGACTTATCTCAGCAGTCAAGTTAGAATTTGCGACTCTGACTCAGAATGTGGCTTAACATTTTTTACAAAACATTTTTTTAGTTTCACAATTTTTTGTTTTTAGGCATTCTTTTTTGCAGAATAAAAAATATACCACTTTTCCAATTAATTCTTAACTCGCAATTGCGTGATAATCTTGGAATGGTATCGTAAAGACGTGAGGAAGCGAAGATGCGCAACACAGACAAACTAAATATACTTTCAGTTTTCGAAAACAAAACTGTATTAAGACGTAATATAAATGCAAATTTATGTTATTATTTCTATATAAAAAAACAGCCATTATAATGAGAATTAAAACAGGTTTTTAAGTAATCTTTCTCAGTTTTCAATAATAATTATAATAATAATTATTTAATAATATATAATAATAATAATGAATAATTACATACTAAAAATAATAATGCATTAGAGAATGTTTTATTAGAAATAAAAAACAAGATAATTCTGACAAAATTAAAAGACTTGTTTTATTCGTGTATATATAGATATTATATATATTATATATGATTATTAATATATATTAGTATATTTATATATATATATTATATATAGTATATATATATAGTATTATATATAATATATTAATATATATATATATATATAGTATATATTATATATATATTTAATATATATATAGTATTAATGGATTTGCCTACAAATACTCAAAAAATCAGAGAAAAATTTCTAACCTTTGAGACTGTTAATAGTATATGGTGCGGTAACAGGTTACCACCGAAATTGCCAATATCTGAACAGCATTATTTTAATAGTCCTACTCATTATCTTAATAACTCTTTCATATTTAAATCAAATAATGAAACTTATAAGGAATTTATCAAACTTAAAAACTTGAAGCCACTATATTTCGCCTCACTTGATGTGAATCTTTGTTCATAAATGTACCGTTTCTTGATACGATTGACATATATTCAACGAAGCGTTTCACTCAATAACTTACATCCACCAGATATAGTCAGAAACAACATATAAGGGATACCTTCTTATAATTGTGTGTATCAGTTACAATACACACGTTTAAGATTTTATAGAAAACATATATAATCTACAAACTGAATGGAGTGCCGATTGGCCTGACATAGTTGGACCTACATTCTGATTCTATAATTCCAATTGGAACCAACAATTTAAATCCTTTCGTGAGAACTCAAACAACCTTTTAATCCCGGTATTTTACATAAGGTATGCTGTACATAATTGTATAGTTTGAGATATACACCGCTCACTATTTTTTAGGTGAACTATGATATGGATTTACATCGTTTTATCAATTAGATATTTCAAGAGGTTTGTTTTTCATAATGCTTAAAAGTTCAACCCATCCGGTGCACAAGCTAATATGGCTGTTTTTTTAGCCGCCTGCAACCAATGGAAGATAAAAGCTTATATTATCTACAGGCAACATTCAAACACTGATAAAGGTCCTGTATATGAATATGATCCTATTCACCGACTATTTTACAAGAATCTAATCGAAAATTTTAGTTTTCAGAGCATACAACCTATGTTCAACTTGAGGAAAAACTTTTGATGCTAGAAATTCGCATTAAGTTAAAATTTATAATGTGTCATCCACTATAGTTCAGTAGAGATTGGGACTATAAACCCTTACAAAATTATATAATTAATAGGAATAGGAAAAATACATCAGAAAAATCGATAATTTCTTCTTAAACAAACTTCAATTGCAAGTATTGTCCAATTAATGAAGAAAGTGCCTTCGTAAATATTTTTGAATTGTCGACCTTCAAACTATAGACACCTCAATATTTATAAAGTCAGAACTATATCCCATAAGTCAATAACAAATGTCTATCTTCCTTTAGCACTAAGGAGATGCTTTGCCCGTCCTCAACCATCACGTTGTGTACCAAATTAACTGCCCTGAGTTAGACTTACGTCGACATATATTGTTTAGCACGAAGAATAGATTGTCGACAGGGTATCAACGAATCTCTAAGTCCCACAAATCTTTTAATAAACAATTCATACGGCACATGTCAATCAACTAGTTAGTAATATTTCTAAACACTTTACTCAATATTAATAGATCGTTTGATCGTGTTGAAGTCAAGGTAAACTTAAAATTGCGAGAGGTTTTCTATCATCAAAACATCGCACCTATAGTACATTTTAGTAACTATAAGTGTTATGTTTTTTCATTCAGTACGTCAATATATTGATTTATTTTATTATAGTTTCAATTTAAACTGCATTGTCCGCTGTTTACTAAGAATATCTCTGAAGATGTCTCTAAGTATTCATTTGAGGTACGAAACTACGTCGGGATATAAATCATTGTAAATATATCTTTATCTCTCCTTGGATTATATTTTTTATTTGATTGATTATTATTAAAGTAAATTAATATTGAATGTACAAAAATTAAAAGATTTAGAGAACGTGGAAATAAAAATCAAACTTTTATATATAATAAGTAATAATGAATAATAATAATATGAATAATAATAATAATAATAATAAATATTGTGAAGCTTATAAATATTAAATTATAATAATGATAGATAATTATTAATTATAATAATAATTAATAGTTCTCTAAAATTTTGACTGTTTGCTCCTGACTGCCGCGACTCCGCCTCCGTGACTTGCCGACTCATTTACACGGGAATCTTCGACTACCCGACTGCCGACTCCCTTACACAGATCTTCGACTTTCCGACTAGCTCGATCACTATGCCAGAGTTTCCGACTCCGACTCCGACTCCGGGAAAATTGCACGACTTCACGACTCCGACTCCGAGCCTGCATTTTTCCTTATCCCTTTATATAAAGTACTAATAATTTCGGACCTCCTCCAGAATTCTGCGTCGTACTATATCCTCATTAAATATAGATTATAAATCACTTCAATCCAATTGGAATCACCATCTCGCCTATAATATATATAATATTATATATATATATATATATATATATATATATATATATATTATTTATATATAATATATATATAGTATTTATATATATATATATATAATATATATATAATATAATTATAGTATATATATATATATTATATGATATATAATATATCTAATATTATATTATATTACATTATATATATATAGGTATATAATATGGTTTTTGTGAGGTGAGGCAAATCTGAAAGAGTTTGAGAGATTGGTAGAAAGGGTTTGGCTGTGTATAGGAGATATTTGAATTTAGACGTAGATAAGAGTAAGGTTATGGTTACGAGTGATGAGCTCCCTCGATGTGAAGTTATCCTTGATGTTGTGTAATTGGAACAAGAACATGAGTTTTAATATTTAGGATATAGCTATTATAATGTTGGAACCGAAAATGGAACGGATGAATGCCGAGTGTAGTAGGCTCTTGGGGAAAGGGAGGAAGGAGGCTGGTGGCAGATTAAATTTTGTGGTAATCTAAAGAGATAATTTCTTTTATGTGTGCTTAGTGTCTTGCGTGATGTAGTTGTTACCTGTGTTAATGTAAGTAGTAAGACATGTCCTGGATGAGAGGTTATAGATCTAAATGTACATATGTGTTCAGATGGACAATCTTAGGGGCGTATTAGGTTTGTTGAAAGATATTGATAAATGAGGAATGCACGTATTAGAGATAGTTGTATGGTATGAAAGAGGGATAAATGAGAGAATAAATGATAAGTTGTTTTAAGATGTTTTGGTCATGTGGAATAGAATGGATGATATCGTTGGTTTAAGTGAGCATAGTGGTGCATGTGTGTTTGGTGAATCGACTGCTGAGACCGAAAAAAAGTGATTGAGTCAGCAAAAAGAATGTCTGGAGTAGTGAAATATGAGTTTGGCAAGGGGCAGAAATCGGGGCGAGAAGAAATGGCAGGGTTTTGTGATGGTGTATGGGGGTATGGTTGGTGGCCCACCTGGTCCAAGGAATTGACCCCACATTGCTAGATTCTACATGAAGGGTCCGTGCGCGGTCCCGTGAACCTCTAGGCGTGGATTTTTGTGCGTGCCGAGTTTCCACTAATAGGTACTATAAGGGAGGGTAGGGCTGGGCTTTTTTTCGACTTGTCATATTGTTCTTCTACTATTTTTTTGTTTCTGGTAAACATTTACGCCTTAACCCAGTCTGGGAAATAAAGGGGTGTTGATGATAATATATTATATATATATATTATATATTATTATATATATATATATATATATATGGCATTACTTTTTAACATTCATTAATTTTCATTTATTTAAAATACATTATAAAAAATAATAATATCGATATGTAAATGAAAATGATAAAAAGCAAAAAAAAATTATTGGCAATGTTAAAAATGCCAAAATACTTGCACAGTTACAAGCAAAGTAACAGTAAAAAGGCCAAGTACAATTACAAGTACAGTTGTTTAGGATAAACTGCAAGTACACAGTAAAGTACTTGTATTTGAACCAACCGAATATATATATATATATAATTATTATATAATTAATATATATATATATATATATATATTTATATATTATATATATATATATATTATATATTATATGATATATAATATATATATATATATATATATATATTATATATATATGTATATGTTAATATATATATAATATATTAATATATAATATATATATATATATATATTATATATATATATAATAATATATATATATAATATATATATATATATATTAAAATATATATATATATATATAATCTCTAAGACAACTAGTATTAGACAGACTTTAGGTAACAAGATCCGGAAACGATTTGCCCGGACTTGGAATATGTTTTAAGATTAAATGCGCTATTGCTGAATATTGCGACGTATGGTGGAAAGGAGAGGAGATCCTGGAGATGATTAGGGAGAGGAGGATCGACGTGATGGGTAATTGGCAGAGATTCGAAATGAGAAGAAAGAGAAGAGGAAATATATAATGGAAGGACGAAATATGTATTGATATATTAGAAGGGGTGAGAATGTGGGAATCAAGAAAGATGGAGTAGCTTCATAATAGGCGCGAATATGTCTCATGTTAACATACTATACAAAAGAAGTTTACACGAAACTTATAAGATGCACTTTTAAATTCAAGGGAAAGAGGGTACCACTTCTGTCAGGTATATTCGCCGCAACAGGACACCCGGAAGGAAAAAGAAGTTCATGGAAATGCTGAAAGGAGAATGTGAAGACGGAAGAAGAGAAGTAGGATGTACTGTTGCTGGATTGGATGATTTTCAATGCACGAGTGGGTAAGGAGAAGAACGGGTGGGAGACAATGGTAGGACAATATGGAGAGGAGGTAAGGAATATTGAAAGAGATGCTGATAGTTTTCTGTCTGAGGAAGGGATTGAAGATCATGAATGGTTTTTTTTTTCCCCAAAATCAGCAACGAAGGGACTCAGATATTTCCAGGTATAGATGGAATTCGAATCAGAGATTATTATAAACTATATAATATCGTCTGAGAATAGTATAATAAGGAATGTTAAAAGTAATGCTTTGCAGCTAAACAATGGATTCGATATAGAATTGTTGGTTGACGGACCTGGTGGTGAGAGGCGAAAAGTGCAATAAGAAAATGAGAAATAGTGATTAAAGTGGATTATGAAGGAGTGTGACAAGAAAGGGAATATATTAGAAAAATAAATGAAGACTTAGAACAATTAGAAGATTAGAAATGATGGAGGAGATACAAAAACGATAAGTATGGTAGCAGGAGGAGACTCTAGGGTCTACGTAAAAGATGGGTAAGGAACGAGGAAAAGACACACAAAGTGTTGGAACTGAGAAGTGAAGGAGGCAATAAAAAGGAAAACGGTAATTGATGAAAGGTGGCCTGAAAAAATAGAACCGTACAAACAAGGCTCAGTATGTGGAGGCAAGAAATGATGCAGAAAGAGATAAAAAGAGAGTAAAAGAAGAGGCTGCATAAAGAGGAGTGCGGGAAGAAATGATGAGTGGAGGGCAGAAGAAGAATATTTTTAGAACTGCAACAATATAAGGGAGGATAACAAGGAAATTGCACATCAAGGATAAGCAGGGAGAGTTTTTGGTGAATCAGTAGACACAAAAACATGATGATGGACGGAGTATTCCATGAACTGCTAAAATGTGAATGAACTGGGAGGAGAGAGAGAAGAGAATATGTGGGGAGATGGAGATGAGATCGGGGCAGGAGATAACTTATCTAAGAATTATAGGTAGCTCTGAAAGCGATGAGGAACGTAGGCACGGTGAAGATGGATACCCTTAGAAGATGAAATACTGAAGGAGGTTGGTTGAAATAAAGATAATTTTGCAACTCGTTTAATTAGTGTTTGGAACGAGTGTGAGCCGCCAGAAGGATGGGTAAGTCAATTCTAGTGGCAAATATAAGGGAAAAAGAGATATAAATAGACTGTAAAACTACAGAGGAATTCCTCATTGGAACATCTGACGCTTTGAATATGAGAGATATTTTAGAGAAAAGATTGAGAATAGTAGTGGAGCGCAGACTGGGGAAAGAGCAGCACGATATAGAAAGAACAGAAACACGACGAATCTCTTGTTCGCATCTGAGAATTACGTTGGAAGTATGGGAATTCAACAAACGGCATATATAGCTTTCATAGATCTGAAGAAAGCTTTCGATTTAGTGCTAGAGAGAGACTTTTGGAGGTGCCGGAGAAAGGAATATCCAGAGGTAGAAGTTGAAGAGGAGCTCTGGAGAATGTTTACATTAGCATTGTGAATCTTTACAAAGAAAAAATATAGCTCATAAGGTCTGTGTTGATCTAAGAACTAGTTAAGACAAGCGAAGGCGTGTTGTCACCGAATTTTGTTGTATTGTTCTGGATTGTCCGTGATAAAGAAGTGAGAGAAGAAATCGGAGATTTGGACGGTGATATTTTTTGGCTTATGCAGATGACTTGCGTGCTGGATCGAAGAGGGAGACAGTGAGAGATGTAGTTATATTGTTTTTTGCAACGGCCTGGAGAGGCCGACTTGACTATAAACGCAGAAAAGACGACGGATATCCAGGTGATGATTAGATTAAAATCCCCCAAGAAATATTGAGTTATATATGATATTTTATTAATTAATAATTCTTTGAGAAAATGTAAAATAAATTTTTTGCTTCCACGAAAGAAACGCATTAAATGTACAGAAGATAACAAGTAGATAGCTCAGTATGGGAAAGCAGTAAGAGCAGTGTATCTCATACTAAAAGATAGACAAATGAGTGTGGAAGTGAAAAGGGTGATCTTTGAAAGTGTGTTAACACCAATTTTACCTATATGGAGCAAAGACATGGAGTACGACAACAAAAGAGGATAGTAGAATACGTCGAGGATGATTGTACGTTTTGAGAGTGATAATGGGAAAGACTAGAAGGGACAGAATAAAGAAAAGAAAGAAGAAGGAGGAGGTTGGAGTAAGGGTTATATGAATAAGCTGGATGCAGCTAGAATTGAGGTGTGGGGACACTGGAGAGGATCAAATGTGAGAGTAGCCAAAAAAGAGTGGTAGGTGGAGACCGAGGAAACGAGACCCAAAGAGGAAAGACCTGAATGAGATGGGGAAAGCTGAGGAGACTCATTCGAAGACATGAGTTGCGTCGATGCATGGAGCTGAGGGAAGATGGAGTTTTGAAAGATAGAGGAAGATTCAGAGGAGTGCTGGCCCCGCTACAGGATCTTGACCCTTTCTGGGAGCGGTTGTAAATTGTAAATATTTTAATATATATGTATTATTAATATATATATATATTTATAATATTAATTAAATATATATATATATTATTATTAATATATATATTCTATATAATATATATATAATATATATATATAATATATATATTATATATATATATTATATAATATTATATATATATATATTAAATTGGCTATTAACCTGCGTTGAAAGCGTTAATTGTTAATGAACTCGTTTTTTATTATTCTTTCGCATACAATTAATTCTCTTCAACCGAAAGAATTAACGTCTATTAATGAAGTTAAAATTTCTCCTACATCCGTTAACCGTTACTTAATTTACGAGTTTATAAAATAAGTTTTCTTATCAGATTTATAAATTGATTAGATTGATTTCGAATATAGAGATAAATCTTTTTTTTCTTCAAAAAATTTTCCTACAACGTCCTCTCAAGGGCTCAAAATGTGTTTATTTTACCGGTTATAGTGCAGCTGTTAAGTAATGTTTTAAACACAGGCGTTGGAAAAGCCATGATTTTGGGGAATGTGCTTGTGCGTGATTGGAACTACTCCTCGTTCAACTATAAATTCTCTATGTCTTATATGATATATATAGCGAGACTATTCCCTCAGATTTGGAGTCAACTGCACAATTCCAATTGACATCGGTTTGGCCGGAAATAAGAGCGAAGGTACCGTGTGATCTTGGGACGTCCTAATCTAACTATCAAATGCCCTAGATATATGCTCTTATCTACATTGTTATTCTAATATCTAATGATATTCATTTGTGAAGTACCTTGTTCTCAAACTCTTCAATAGGTTCTGTTGACCATATTCATGGAAGTTGCATCAATTCTCGTATCAGTTTTGTCCGAGGGATCGTGCTGATAGTACCGTATTAGACTTTTTTTTGGTTGTTCAAAGTCTACTCTGGTGCGATTACTTAAATACTTTACTACTATTTAAGTGAATCGATTTTTATGTGTTTTCCGCTCTTGAGGGAACTACTGTGTCATGACTTTGGTATGGTGGCGCTATTGACAAGTAGCTGTCTCAAAGCATAGTATGATCGACGCCTATGGCCACGCATCATCTGCTCTCCAAGCCTATCCCTCCTTTCCTTCTCCTTCATCATTTTATGCTTATCTTATTGTCTATATGACAGCTTTCTTCAGTCGCTAAAACATGACGAATGTTTACAGGTGTGGATATGTTCGTTACGTCGTATTAGATAGTTGTCTTTTTTCTGTAATTGTGGAGTATCTCAGGGTTTCGTCTAATCTCCTACTTTATTCTTATAATCTTTCTCTACCTGCACATCTAAACTCTATCCACTCCTGATGACTCGATGACTCGACCCTTCATTCTTCAACTCATTCAATTCTCCCATCTTTTACTCTCTAGAATTGAGACTCTCGTTCTGGTAATAGTTCTTTCCTGAGTAGTTTGCAGTATTTTACTCGATGCTAGATAGAATTTGCTCGGGTGGGGTTCGTCTCATACCTTGGTGAATTCAATCTTTTAAAAACCAACTTCTCTAATAAATCTATACTACTCTCTATAAACTATATCTTCTAACTTTTTCACTTATCATCCTTTTGAGGTTCTATCTGTTCAGCTTCATCCTGTGTTGTATCAAATATAACATCCTTGGCCATTTAAATTAAAGCAAAAATAATGTTTTGGAGATAAACCTCTAGGTTCCGCTAAGACGTTGCTTGAGAGTGTGGAGCGGCTTTAAAGAAACTGGGATGATTCTGATATTCTGTTTAGACTACGAGATCTTTTTTTTCCTCTTTCATATTCAGTTTACATTAAATAGTATTATATAAATTACATTAATGTGTAATAATAAAGAGTAGAGTACTGTTTTCATATCTGGGGGCTCTGGTTTCACCGGCTTTTGAGACAGGGTCGATGTCAAAAGCCAAAAGCTTAATAACTGTTATGCTAGCTTTCACAGTTCACATTTGACCCGGTCTGCTATCTTTGGAACTTGTGCCGATATTTGGTTTTGTGCCTTTTATCTTCTCTCTTTTTATCTAAGTATGATTAATAAGCAGCCGGCATGGTGTTCGAGTATTATTGAGTTTTGTGTGAACTTACGCGTCGTGCGATTACCACCATTACAACCTTTTACGAACGCTCTATCTTTTATGTGCATCTAAGGTTGGTGACTGTATTGAGAAGCATCTGATGAAGTTTTGTGTAGAATATTGGTTATACTCCATGGCAGTTTGCTGCGGTGTTTTCTTTTTTCCTACTCAACCAACTTGTTCTGTAATTGGACTCTCTCTCATTTCTGTGTTTCCTGCTGAATTTAATCTCCTCATTTTAAAAGCCTGCGTCTATGTTCATCTTCGTTAATTTGCCCTAGCGGATGAAATTTTGGCGCGCAACACCCCCTAATTTAAATTTAATAAAGTGATAATTAAAAAAAAAAAAAAAAAAAAAATTTCGAAAGACGGCTTAAACGTTAATTGATTATAACGTTAACTTTCCGCTTACATTCTTTTATCTCGCGATAAACGCTTTAAAGAATTAACGCAGTTAATTTTTTTGTTAACGAATAAGAATTAACGACGTTAACTTTCTCTCTATTCTAAATGATAGTTGAGCTCTCACTTTGTATAAATATATATATAATGCGTTATATATATAATAAGATTATATTAATATATATAAGTATTATATATTAATATTATATATTTATATATATATAGTAGTATTATATATAATTTTATTAGTAATGTATACGATACTTAATATAGTAGTAAGTTATGTTCGTATGACAGGTTATTTCTTTAGTAGAGGGGCAAAGGTATATTGAATTGTGTGATATTAATGAATAATATTATAGTAAATGTAATAATGAATAATAAGATTAATTATAATAATAAATTAATTAATAATTTAAGTATATATATATTTATATGTTATATATTATAATTATATATATTATAGAGAATATACCACTTATATGCGGCTATGACACAATGAACGTACGTAAGAGTCTTTAGGAAGAATAGTTTGTTGTGTTGATGTGTGTTATCATTACTATGGTGTTGTGGAGTGTGAGTGATTTACGAATGGATTTGAGTTGATTATGATATAGCCGCTCACAACTCACTTATATCATAATTCAACGGGCCAGTGGTTGTTAAACTCGCCGATTTTTTATCTTTTTCCAAAGCTAATAAAAATAGTATATACATTATAAAGAAGTTTATTTCTGGTTATCAAATAAGAAATACAAGTCTGTATAGAGCAGAAGTGTTGCAGTAAATTAGGACACATCTGTTTATAATTTGTGGTCAACGAGTGAGTAAAAAAATCAATACTATTTGAGAAAAGTAAAGTAATATTTATAGTGGTGGTGTTCGGGCTGGAGTACTTGAGTCGCTAACGTGGATTGTAACTAAATATTTAAAAATCTATAACTACAAGATAGACGCCTTTGATTTGTCATAGCGAAGTTCCGCAATTAATGAATTTCATTATCACAATTCGTGATCTGATCTTTTTTACTGTCACTAAATAGTTATTATCAGGCAATTGAATATATGTTAACTTCTGTCTTATCATTACATTAGTCCTATTAAAGCCTGGTCTTCGTTTTTTTGCTTCTACCGAATGGTTTTACTCTCAAAGAGTGCTAAAAGATACCTTTTCAATGGTAATTTTATCTGTTTAACCGTAGTAGACCGTTCAATTAACATTACAGGTTTTATAATTTGAGGAAAAAAGGGATTGGCTTATCTTTAATGACCATAAAGTTCCAAGTCTTCTCAACTTTTGTCTTTTACCATTTTTAAATCTCAGCCCCCCGTGCTTCAAAAGTCATTAGGAAAACTGAATTTTATGAAGATAGCAGTTTAAGTTATTTCAACAATTGGCTGTTGGCATTAGATTGGCCTACAGGTGCTAAAAGCTTGTTTTATCTTTAATGGTGCATAACAAGTTGTCGATCACATTCCAACTTCATGCTCTTGATCTGAAAAAAAAAATTTATCGCTTAAATACGTCTCTACTTTCTACTTATACATGTTCATCCTTTTCTTACAGCATTAGCTTCAGGTTTCGAGAATAAATTTCGGGAGTTTCTTAGTTTGCATAAACTCGGCCAACACTGCAGTACTGGCATCTATTTCTAATCCTATCCACAAATCAAATGGCTCGACATAAACCCCGAATATAATACCAGAGGAATTGATAGGTAATATAAAAGTATCAGGAACTTGACTTAAATCTTTGACTAGTCAGATAATTGATAAGGTTCAAGAGCTAAATACATTTCGACGAGCTCTGAACGTACAGTAAATAACGGAATTTGGACTTTAAGAGGTATGCAGTTCCAAGAGATGACTTTTTTGATAATACCGAGAGTTTTGTCATCACACTCCACTGTACCCGCGTCATTAAAATAAAGATGAACTAGAAATTAGAAGGTGCTTAAATACCTTAACGGATAAAGAAGATATCCCTGAAGTCAATTCACATAGGTATCCCTGTGGTAAAAAAAAAAAAAGTCTTTTTACTTTCACAATAATAAACTACCTTCATCGGCCCCTGTAAAAAGGTTATTCAGCTTTGCGGGTCACTTCACATCTCCAAAGAGATCCTCAGCTATTGATAATATGTTTGAAAGGCTAGTCATTCTAAAAGGTATTCTTCATATTTGTAATGTAATTAATTAAGTTATTAATTTTAAATACTCCTAATGATTTATCATTTTTTAAAGTTTATTTTTGCTCTATATTTGGTTACAGAAAATTATATTATCATGGTTGTTATTATTCGGTGATCTAACTATGTTTAAATAGATTAATTATAGTATTTTTATTATATTATTAATAAATATTATTATTATTTTATTATAGTTATTATTTTTATATTTTATTATTTACCATCTCCCAATAAAATCTAGCCATTTTATTATTATTACCATATCATTTTATATTATAATTCTATTTCATAGAAACAAATTCATTTTATATTATAATTCTATTTCATAGAAACGGGCTAGTCATGAGTGGTTCAAAAGTGACGCAAATTGAGATAATCTTTCTTACGTTTATTAATAATTTAATAAAATTTATACAAAAAATTTTAAATTGGGATAATATTGTATTACTAATCCATAAATGTATATCATTATTGCACTAAATTTGCATAATATTTTAATAGATAAAATTTTAAAAATTGTATATTTCTATTATTTTGGTCAATGATAGAAATGTAAATTGCAATTTTTAATAAAAAGTTTAAAAAATGTTAAATTTCATCCAAATGATTATCTCAGTGTAAATAGTTTACGTGATCATGTTACCGTAAAACTGTAACTATTATTAAAGCCTGAATATCTGACCGAATAACGCGTTACACTGTAACGGCGTTACATGTAGGACAGTTAACGTATAACGCTGTCACAGGATATTATTAAAAATGTAACGGATGTACACGATATGTTCGCCATCCCAATTGGAGTTTGATTGTGAGCCTGTTTTTCTTCTCTCAAGTAACGAGGTAACGGTAACGTAATCAATGTTCATGTAATCAGTGCCATTTCTGTGATATAATATATATATTAGTATATATATATACTATATTTATATATATAATATTTTATTTGATATATATATATATGATAATATTATAGTTATATAGCTATATATTCATTATCTGATTAATATTATACTTAGTATATTAATACTGTGTGTTAAGATATATAGTGAGTATATGCGCATACGATTAGATTTTTATATTAGCTTCAGCAGAATGTAATATGTTGTGTTATAATTAATATATTTGATATTATTATATATTATATATAATAATATATATATATATATATATTAAGTTAATTATACCTAGGGTTGGAATTAAAAAAAAACCTTCGTTATTTTTTAAAAAAAATACATCGTTTTTTTTTTAAAAAAAGCCAAAGCCAAAATTTTTTGTTTTTTTTTGTTTTGTTTTATTAAATAACTATTCGTTTTTTTGATGACTTCAAACCATATGTTTAAACAATTTGGTATTTAAAAACAGCCAATACAATATGTTAAAAAGGTATGCCAAGTATATTATTATTATTTTCAATTACTTATGTAATATACAATATTGTAATAAGGATACAAATGTTTGAAATTCTTTAGGATTAAGTCTTATTTACTATTATGCTATAGTTATTGTGTGACAATTTAAACAATGAGTTAGTTTTAAAATTTTATGGCTAACGATAATATTTAGAATATTTTATAATAACATATATATTAATTACGTATATATAGCTAATATATCATATGTGATGGTATATATGTAGAGATTTATAATTATAATATTATAATATAATTATATATATATGTATAGTATAATATTTATGTTTATTTAGTTATATTGAGATATTATTGTATAATAATATATAAATATGGTATATTATAGTATTATATTATTATAGTATTAGACTACTATACTATATATAATTAGTAAGTTGGTTATACTAGTATAATTAATCTATATATTAGTATACTATTAGCTAATATATATGGCGAGTTTCTATATCTGGCTTGAGCACAGTATTATAATATATATAATATATAAGATGGTGGCGTGGTAGGTTATGTATTATGCTATATATATAGTAGTAATAATGACATTTGGGATATATGTATAATATATGTATAATATATATTTAAAATTCTTCATTACATTTTTCTCCCAAGACGCTGCGTGGTAGAGGAAGGTGGCGTAAAGGAGGTCGAATACGGAAAAGAAAAGCAGGTATGATAGATTGACAAAAGTTCGAAAAGGAAGTCAGCTTACCCCTCCCCCCTCTGTTACCATTACTTATGTAGGACTCGTCACAGTCTAGAAAATCCCACGCTATATGGCTTCACGCGACTCGCGACGGGCCCTCACTATGGTAAAATCGTCAGTTACAGTGTTCATCCATTGGCCAGTTGGGCACACCATAGCCCCCATCACAAAACCCCGCATTATTCTCCTATTGAATGCACTCCTTTATTATCTCGCCTCTGCCGAAACTCACATTTTTGTCCCTTCAAAACTTCGTTTACTGACTCATCCATTTTTCTTTCGGATTTCCCGCGGTGTGAGTGTCAGGTTTCCAACGACAGCATACTCCCTGCGTATTATCGTCGCTTATAAAAGAAACTGCGACTATCAATTCGTTCATAGTTCCTTT
>JABUQX010063933.1:5000-14290 GCA_015478945.1 Trachelipus rathkii
CTCAACCTTTTAAATTCGTGGACCTATATTTATCTCAATTTTCAAAAAAAACACAAAAAAAAACATGTTATATATATTTTATTTGGAATCAGAAAGACCAGACCTTCTTATAGCGCTGGTAGAATAGTTTGATTCTACAAAGAACAGATAGAAGGTTCCTCCATTTTAAATATTTCCCTATCCCTCTACCCCTTTGGAAAATGGGTCATGTAATTTATTATTGATTTTTTGAGAATAAAGGTTATTTTAAATAATTTAATGAAAATGAAGGTAAATTTTTGAAATTTTTTTTTTTAAGCTATGGTATAATGCAACTTATGATAAATTTATATAATATCCTTGTTATTGGTAAGAGAATTGTCATGACTGTATAAGTATATATATATATAGGCTATAAGTATTAGAAAAAGAGTAGGTAATATATACTATATATATATGTAATATTACAAATTACTATATATAATAATACGGAATATATAATTAATATACTATCTGTAGTATAGCTATCCCTTAATATATAGACTATATATATATATCTAGTATATATATATATATTATACTATAGATATATTATACGTATTATATGAAATAAACTCATTTGTAAATTATAGTATATATATATATCATAATTATATATATATAATATAATATATATATATAATATATAATATAATACTATATATATATATATATATAATAACTAAATATTTAATAATAAATCATAATATAATATTATACTATTTAATATATATAGATAAGAAGTAAGTATTAGAGAGATGTATTAATACATAGTACATCATAAAGTTATAGTATATATATTATAAATATTATATATATATTTGTATATTATATATATATATAAATAAATTATATATTGTTATATACCGTATATTATAGTATATATATAAAGTATAAAGTAGTCCCTTGAGGAAGTGACTGGATCATTAAAGTGCGTATGTAAACATAAATTGAGTCGATTGGAACTCGTATTCCGTGAATTTGAATGTTTCTACTCGTTTACAGAAGAATCAGTAGAGATTGGAATGTTGTAGATGACAAATTTGTTCTTAAAATGGTCCTTGTAAATTGGCTTCCAGTGTCTTGGCCCCCAAATTGAAATGGGCCCATAATTGGTGTTCTTTAATTCAGTGCGCGAGTTTTTGAACGAAATAAATTAGCAAATCGCAGCTTTTAGTCCGGGACCCACCTTCTCAACAATCGGTTGATATTCCGCACTTATCCTCTCTACAGCGCGCTGCCATTCTATTGAGTTCCAAATGTTTATTTTATTATATTTTTGGAACATCAATAGAGACTTGTGTCTCGTGGAATAGAGTTTTTGATAAAATATAAGTGTATCGAACGGCGGCGGTGCTCGTTCTCATTTGTTTGCCAGGGAAAGCTGCGGATTTCGAATCCAAAATAAAGATGGATCTTTATCTAAAGATTCCCACATGAGCTTTTTGATTTTTAGCACCAGATCGCATCACTTAACTGTTTGATTAGAAAAATAAAGAATTGTAAATTTTTTTTTTGATCATTCGATGAGCATGAAATTTTCAAGGCATTTGTAGTCAGGAGGGATACGCACTTTTTATTTAAAGAATTTTTTGTAATGTACAACAGTTTTGCCAATGGGCATGAAACAAATTTTCAAAAAAATTATTTTGGAAATTTAAAATTTTTTTTTTTTGAGTATACAAAGTTATCTAAATAAAAAAAATAGTGTTTCTCCTCCAACTATATAAGCCCTGAAAATATGATAATGATTGGATGAAAAGAAAAAAGATTATCACATTTTTTTACCTAAAGAAAAAAGTGTTCTTGAAAAAGTTAAAAATTGCGAAAATTTTTTTTTGCTTATCCAATCAACATCAAATTTTTATGGCGTATATAGTTTGGGGAGATTCATCTTTTTAATTTAAATGACTTTTTGAATCTTCAAAAAAAAAATTTCTTTTATATTTTCGTTTTTTTTCTTTTTTAAATTTGTTCCATGCTAAGAGGTAAAAACTATTGCATATTCCAAAAAATAATCTAAAATAAAAATGTGTTTTTAACCCATCTAAAATTGCCCTTAAAATTTCATGTTCATCGGATGACCAGAAAAAAGTTATTGCCTCTTATCATTTTTCAAAGCTAGAAAGAGTTGTGTTCGGAATTAAACTATTGCTTGGATCTGGTGTACAAGGTAAAAAAAACTCCTGTGCTAATATTTATATAATAAAACCATCTTTATATAGTTCAAATTTCAAGTCATTTTGACAGAAATGTGTGGTGATTGAAAACCTTCAAATTGGATTCGATACTATTAGGGAGCCCTTATTACTAGTCAGAACTATGTCAATAATGTAAATCCTTACTTGAGAAGTGACAAGTGACTATATATCATTTGGTTTTTAGGTAACAACTACTGAACCAATCAATATATAAATAATAAATATGATTTATGATATTTGGTACTTACTATACTACTTCATATAGTAGAGATAATGGTATGGAAGGTTAGTAGTAGTAAAGGATTTATACTTTAATGAGGAAATTAAGGTAAGGAGGATACAGGTATACTATATACATAGGAGGAGTTATAGGTATACCCATATATTATTATATCTTAATGAGTGTCAAGGGAGGTAATGGGCAGTGAGCTTAGTAGGTAAGTATAGTGCTATTTGTAAAGGTCAAGGAGCGGGTGAGGTGGGGTACATCTTCATAAGGTAAGGGCAATAAATAAGGTCGGTGTAAGGTGATGATAGATGGAAGGGTTTAGATAGGTGAGATCACTTCTTATTTTCCCGTAATGAGGTATTATGATGGTATATAGTCGACAGGATAAAATTATATCATGCAGTAGAAGTGATTAAAATAGAGATATGTGGAGTAAAATAAGATTCAGAGAAAGAGATAATTGTATATTGGACTATTTGTTATATAGTAGAAACATATAGTACGTGATGGTCTATATGTTATAATTAAATTTATATAAAGAATTGGTGTTAAATATACGTGTAGTTAATTAAAAATCGATATATTACTAGCAGAGAGAGGTTAAGTGGGAATAAGATATTATAAATATTGATTCATAATAGTTAAACCTCTATTAATATATTAATCTAGATATATGTTATAGTATATTTATTATATAGTAATTTAATAATGTCTCTTCTTGAGGGCTGACTCGCAATTTAGGTAGTTGATAGAAAGAGTGAGACGTGTGTGCTTTATTAGCTTCCAATCCTATATAAATATAATAAGAATATCCAGACATGATAGAGGGAAAATTTGTCTTAAGTGGTTTATTGGTGTTATAATTTTTGAGCGAAAGAATCAAAACGAAGTGTGGGATGTTGTGTCTCAGAGGTCCGCAGAGGTAGAATCAACGCACACAAACAACATTTAATCTTGACGAGTGATTCAAGTCTAAAGACGCAAATATATAAACACGCTGCGGGTGAAACTTATTTCGCTTAGGTTTCTATGTTAGGTTTAATTTTATTTAAAAATTCTCTCGTTGCGAGGGAAATTATGTTTAAGGGGAATAGTTTGTATAAGGTAAGTGATACGAAATCACATAAAATAGTAGGGATTACATAAAACGTATTTTTAAAAGTTAGCTTATAAAAAAGGTGTATACCACTTGTTTTGAAAAAATGATTTTTTAATTTTTAAGAGGTAATAGGTTCGTGTGTCAAGTATTGCGAAACTTTTTGAAAATGTTTTCTTCTTCAAGGGTTTAAAAGGATAAAAAATACTTAAAATAAAAGACTAAATATTCAGTGCAAATCACTGATGTAAGAGAATCTAGCGTAAGAAAAAATGTTGTGGAATTTGACCCAAATAAAAATCTGCCGCTCCTATACTTCGAATGATTCCTATTAGAGAAAACTCTAAGGGGGTGACGGAAGCCTCTGACTAGTCTGGAAGGTAGGCAATGAAATCAAGAGTGGACAGTAATATATATATATATTATAATATATACTACTATATATATATATATATTATATATATATATAATATATGCTATATATATATTAGGGATACATATTACTATTATATATATATATATCTATACTCTATTTACTATATATATATAGGAGTTTTACTCATATTAAATAATATAAAATTCGAAACAGTTTTATATGTATTCGTGAGTATATATATATAGTATATATATAGTATAATATTATAATTATATATATGGTATATATAACTCATATATATATAGTATATATATATAACAGAGATATGTCAACTATCATATATATATTATACTATTTATATATATAAATTACATACTGCACATTATATATATATTATATATAATATATGATACTAATAATATACTTATATATATACTATATACATACTATAATATATATTATTATATGGGTATAATATATATATATATATATATATATATAAGCCGTGAAAATTTGATGGACCCACGCGGGTAAATGTAATATATAATATATATACAAGGGAATGAAAAATAATTATGGGATGTATGAAACCCACTGCTATGTAAGAATAAAAGCCCATAAGAACGGATTTTTTATTGTACGAGAATTTGGGAACGAAAACAGTTTTGTCGTTTATTAAATTAATTCGAAATTTATTTTCAATATCATTTTTATGAAAATTTTTCTAAGTTAATTTATATGTAAGTCGCTTTGTTGTTTAAATATAAAGTGTTATTATAGAATTATCCGCTGCGTTTAACTAGCATGTGTACAACGTTGCTGACAAGTGTAGTATAATTTTCGATGTTAATAATATATATAACTTTCAATGAAACAACAAAAAACTCGTCAAGTCTCGAAGGTATGAACAATAATAAGAATGTTAATAACAATAACAATAAAATTATACCTACTAAGACTTTCTATAACTATAACTACACCAGCAATAATAATAATAATAATAATATAATAATAATAATTAATATAATAATAATAATAATTAATAATAATAATATATAATTAATAATAATAATAATAATAATAATAATAATAAAATGCATATTTTAATTACAATATATAATAATAATAATAATAATAAATAATAATATATAATAATATATAATTAATAATAATTAATTAATAGGGATCAATATAATAATAATAATAATAATAATTTTATAATAATATATTATAATTCACCAATATAATTATTATTTTGTAGGAAGTAGTCAATCTTTGAGAATACGAAGTATTTCAAGAGGAGGACAGGTGATCCAATATAAAATCTTTGTTCTCGTTTATCTTTGTAACTTGCTTCATGATTGGAAGCAAGAACAACAATAGAACTTAGAGAAGCAAGGTTTTACATAGGAAGACTATTTAGTTACTACAGACGGGATGGCAAGTGGGTGGAAGCTCTATCTGTGGGTTTATGAGACTATACTTTGCTCTAATTACTCAGCGGGGTGAACGTACGACTACATATAATACTATAATAGTTACAATTAACATGCACGAAAGTTTTTCAGCGATTTTATGTTCGTCGATTGAATTTTTTACTCGAAAATTTTTGGTCACGTGATCTGATATTAAAAGCAATTTTTATATTTTATTTTTAAGATTAAATATTTATATTTTTAATATTAAATATGTGGGTTAGAATATATATATAAAGATTGATTTTCAATTATAATATTCAAAGGGGGGAAAATTCCAAATGATATTTTTTTTATACAAGAATCGTTTTCGTGTTTTTGATTTGAAAAATGCAAAATTTCAAAAATTATGAAAATTTGACAAGTTTTTATTTCTGATTTATTTTATTATTTTTAGCTTTTTATTTTTTCATTAATTTATAGTACGTATAATATAAGACCCTTTTTTTTTTCTTTTTTCATAAAAAAAACTTTTTGTAAATTTAAAAGAAGTTCTTTGAGATATTGAACAATCTTTATTGTAAATCACGATTTTTTTATTGCAAATTTCGAGTAAATAGAAAAATTTCGACTGACAATTATATTATTTATATTTTAAATTTTATTTATGAAAATGTTTTTTTATTTTTTATTGACGATGCAATAATTTTTATATAACTTCAACTTTAATTTTATTACTATATTTTAAACGACAATTTTTGTTTTAAATTTTGATATTTTTCTACATTTTATTTTTCCTATTTTGAGTTTAAATATTTAGCATTTTTGTTGTTATCTTGTATTCTAATCTTATTTTCCCGAACTGTGAGTCTTTTACTTATTTTCGGTTAATAGGAATATCATACAATACTTACTATAAATTAAATGATTTTTACATTAACTGTGCGAATTTAAAGTTTGTATGTTTTAAAAAAAACAAATTAAAAAATTAGTACTAATACATGGACGGTGTTGTTTTTCTATGAATGTTGACAATATTAATCTTTTATTTCTTAAAAATAAAATAAAAAGTAGAAGAAAAGAAAGCATAAAAAAACACTCGTAGATTCTCTTATCATATATATACCATTTAAATACTGGATTACTATCACTAATTTTTGTACGAAGTGATAAGTTATGTACCGATTTGAAGGTGATTTAACTAGCGGAATATTATGATTTTGGTGAATTAAAAACAAACTGTAAAATATAAGCGTTGGGCTAATACTAAATCTAAAATATTCACAAATGAATAACTTATTCTTATATTAAAAATTAATATTATATAGCTTTATATTATAATTTAATGTGGGTACCTATTACTGTCAACGTAGGCTGTTTATACTTTAGAACAAGATTAGCGACGAAATGGAGGTCTAATATTATACATAAAAACAACTAAATATTTATATTATCAATAAAATGAATAATATACATAATCAAAACTGATGACGCTATTTTTACTATACATCTGAAAGAAGAGAAGGGTGACACGAAGTCATTAGTGGGGATCGTATCGGTTTCTCAAGAAGGGTGACACGAAGTCATTAGTAGGGAGTCCTATCAGTTTGTCCAGAATTCCTAGGAACACTTCTAGAGGAGGAAGATTTTTCATATTTACCTCCCAGAGAACAATAAACAATAAAATCTCTGGGCCCTACTAGAAATTGACATGACACTTCCTGAAGAGTGTTGATGTCCTAAAAGGAGAGGGTTTGAAATCTGTCTTAAAGATAGATCTCGTCAAAATTTAACTTTACTTTATTACTGCATTTTAAATTACTCTTGTAGAATCTTTACAATGTTGGAACTCGGGAAATGCAAAATAAAATTGGACGGAGTTTTTGATGAGCAGGCAGTAAATTAAAATAAGTCAAGAGGTCGATCGTGACTGATTCTTTTATACTCCGCGGAGAAATTGCCGAAGCGGTTGGCAACTAGTTATTAAGTGAAAAAACATTAATTCGAATTATTAATGTTATGACTATAAATTTAATATCAAAAGATAGCAAATTTAAAACTGTATATCACATAAATTATTTCTTGAATGAATCAACATAGATTTGTTGTAAAAATTACCAAAAGTTTCAATGGCAACCTTTAGCAACTGATATCTAGTTATTAACGTGTAAGTTTTATTCCCACAGGAATTATATAATAATTTTAACTTTTTAATTAAAGATAATTATCAATTTAAACAACAATCAACAGATTCTGTAATTTTTTCTGATCATTTTGATGTTAAAATTGAGTTCGTAGGACAACTATGAACCATAATATGTTGAAGTTTCAACATGGAAAAAATAAGAGGTCAAATGACCCAAAATCTTGACCTTTCGATTCAAAGAGGTCAACGATATTTATACAATTGGAAAATGGACATGTTGGATAATTTGAGATAATAACCAAGTACGACAACCTTACCGGGTTAATAAGGAGGGGGGGAAAACTTTCAATATGAAAATTTCAAATTTGAAGGCTATTTTAACAAGTGGTTTAATATGTTTATAATTAGAACTACAATTTGATCAATGTGCAAGTTAATAAACTGTACCCCAATCCCTAGCATACGCTGAGGAAGAATTTGAGACTTAAGATTTAGCAAAGGGAAGATATTGTGTATGGTCGGTTACTTGGTATCAACTTTTTTCAATAAAAATAGAGTATTGGTTTTTGGTGGTAATATATATACTTATATAATATATAATAATATTTATAATATACTTACTATATATATATTATATATATATATATATATATATATTATATATAATTAGTCTCTTCATATATATTATTTTATATATATAATATATATTATATATATTATATACATAAATTATAATATTAAATATATATATTTATATATATATATATATATATTATATATATATATATTTCGAATTTCACATAATTTTTGGTTCAAATTCTTGGTATAATAGTAGTTCGGGATATGAATAAAAAGAATATATTTGAAAAAATTTCAAAAATGAAAGGGGGGGCTCAGCCTAACTTCGCATTTTTAGGTTACAGGTAACGCAGGAGTCTCAAACTTGAGATTTTACTACTTTTTAGAAGCAGGATAATATTGTAATTTCAATTGCGTAGCCCAGATTATAAAAAAGACTGTTACTCATTATAAATAAGATCGAAAGCGAAAGGACAAGTTAGTCTTTGACAAAAAATGATTGCATTGCTCCTAGTTGAATAATTGTTTATATACATATTTTTTTAACGAAATTTGGAATAGGGATATAACTTGATTACTTTATAATAAATAAAGTTAATTTTTAATAAATTGTGATTTTCGATTTTTCGTGAATCCCTTCACGTATATGGCAAACTTCAAAACAAATGTTCTTTTAAATCATTACTACTACTCTAACTCTGGAGCAAGCTTACCATTATAAAAAGGTATTTAATAAAGTAATTAGAGCAATTTCCGTATTGCTTTTAAATTTTTAATGGAATATTATAAATCGAGTACAAAAGAAAATTCACTCGATTTTGTAAGGATGTGTCAATCACACAGTGATAGCTTGTCAACGAATGTCTACGGTACTTTAATTTTTTATGTTTGTGTTACAGGTATCAATAAGCATTTTTATATTAATTAAATTTTATTTTTATATATACACCAGTGAATTATTACAGTTACTAACTTATAAATAAAAGGAAAATGATGGCCAATGTAATACGACTTCCTCAACAAATTTAGACTCAACCACTCGCGATACATCATTGCACATTATAATATCGCCAAAAGTGGAGATCGAGTAAAATATTAACTGAAAACGTTAAATATTTATTACATTATTAAGCATTTATAAAGCATTTTTATTAATATTTTATTATTATAATTATTATATTATTATTATAATTATTATTATAATTATCAATATTATTATTATTATTATTA
>JABUQX010063934.1:0-12712 GCA_015478945.1 Trachelipus rathkii
AAAGAGGAGAAATGTTGGACAGACGATGAAGGAAGGCGTTTTTGGCTAGATGCTCGAGATAGTACCAACGTCAAGCATGAACGCCTAACAATAGCTCCAAAGCACGTCAAGTAGTCAAGAGCGCTTTTCCTACGCTATCAATACCCAAAATTAAAGCTTCCATTCTTGAGTGAGAAGGTGAACTCGACATTGAGCGAGGTATCCGTATTGGTCGAATGTTATAACTATCCCTAAGGAGAAGCAAGTATTGTTTAGGCGGTCATTCCTTGACGAGTAGTAGCGGTTCTGGTGCTAGGGCGAATGCAATTTGTTTCAGATCTGTGTTGTTGGTGTTTTTGTGTGTTGCTTTGTGAGGAGCGGATGCCTCAGTCCGAGTTAAGGGATGGGTCATTGTAGGGTTGTGTCGGTTTCGCTGCCGTAGTTGTCATGATAGCTGAGATCGAAAGCTTGGCCTCTTTGCTGGGTTGCTACGTACGGTTTGGCTGCGAGGTGGGGGTGAGAGGTGTAGAGTCTCATCGGCTGCTATCGAGAGCCCGTGATGACTCTCTCAATCAGACTGTGTGGACGAGGGATTGAAGAGTAATCGATAACCTTGGATAGTTATGTAGCTGCGTGGCTGTGGAATGAAGGTTGTTGTTGGTTTGGGTGGGTGAGGCGGTCCATTAGTGATATGATGTTCAGTGGTATTGCGGTGTTGCTGCGCCAATATACAAGAGTATATGAGTCCTACGGAGTGATGATACATCCCTAGGGTGTACCGTCAGAGAGATTATTGAACGCTCTGAGGAAGTGATTGCCGCGGCTAACGTAAAAATGACACGTTGATGATACTATCATAGAGCGTTGGTTATTTATGTTGACAAAGTTATTTGATACAGTTCCGAAAGAACGTTGCTACATTCTTTCAAGGGAGACGAAAAAAGAAGGTACCAAAGGAAATCATTCGTCATTTAGAGGGTTATATGAGCTCATCATTTAAAATTAGTAACTAGTCACGCACGTAATCATAATCACGACAGATAAAAGGCGGTCACGAACAGTAATAATTTTAGATCGAAAAGGCAGTGCTATTTTCAGCGATATAATAATCATCGAAGTAACATCACGCACATCGAAGGCCACAAGCAATGAAGGTAGTAAGAGCATAGCGGAAACAGCGACAGAAAGAAACCATCGTCACAGTAGCAGTGAGCCTAGGGCTGTGGTCACTTGCTACAAGTGTTCAGAGGAGAGGGGCCCATCTCACCAGAGATTTGTAGAGCCCCTCTCATATTTTTTCAACAGTAAGTGTAGACGGACAGAGTAGTTTATGCGGTAAACAAAAGCGAGGGAAGCAAGCACACGGCGCGTCCGGAGTTTCAGAAAGCGGCGCAATAAAGTCCTGAATGGTTCAGGTAAGAGCCGAATCTCCTGACTAAAGACGAATTGAGGGCTGGAAAATGACAAGTTTGTCACACCTACCTGTAAACTTATGGGCACCGTGAAGTGGTTATCGAGTCAAGATACTGACACCGATAGTATACTGGTTTGTGGTGGATTTGTAGTGGTGCTAGAGAAATTCGTACCTAAGAAATGTTATGTTGGTGACAACATGACGATGAGATTGCTGGACGGAATCGAGGTGATGAGAGGCTTCCACTCGCCGACTATTGACGTGGACCAGATTCCATTCCTTTTAATGTGGGTAGGACGAACAGGCAGCAGTGCTAACCAGTGAAGTCGTTTATGATTAGTTATTTTGGAATGTCAGAGGTGCATTACCGGCGCCTCGATATCAGCCGAACCCATCGCGTGGGAGGCAGCGAATGTGTGGGTCGAGGTCCCATATTGAGGAGGAGAATCGGAACAGAACCAGTTAAGAAGTTTGCTATTCTCGCATCGCGCGAAGACTGCTGAGGAAGATTCGTCAGGGAGAATCTGTTAAACTACATCTGATGACTTTATTGGAAATTGGCGGAGTCCCTGCAGAATAGAAGAGTTTGTAGAGAAGAAACTCGTCCCGTACCGACACAATCTCTGGACATCATCAAAAAGTATGTGCGGACCAATCCACTGGAGCTCATCGCACTGTGTATGATGATGGGTCCAACCGTTTCATCCAAGGTGGAAGATGTTACGAAGAAGAAGAAGTGTAGAGTCCCTAACAGAAACCACTAGAAAATGTTCAGAGGAAGGCTACAGAAGTCCCGGATGTCAGAAGACAATCAGTTGCTACAATGAGTACACTTTTAGTTTAAACGGAACTGGCACTGTACATATAAGAAGATGTGAGTCGCGAGGAGGTGAAGCACATGCACCTACTCACAAAGCTTCCAGAGTAGAGGAGATGAGTATGCTGTGGGTGAAGAAAAAGTAACTCACGCTGAAAGGAGTCAACGAACTTTATTAATGATCGGGAGAACTTCTCCGGAAGAACAAAAGGATGAGTTACTTTGCAAAGGATAAGTGATGGTCAGTAGAAAATAAGAGAGAATATGGGTTATGTAGTGAAGAATTGAGAGTTCGGGTTACAAGCCAAGAGTGGTTGGAAACTGACCAACAGGAAAGATTGTACATTGATTACTACCGGGAAGAGTATAGGTAGTAAGCGTTTCGAAAGTGGCACCAGCCTGGAAGGCTCTGAGGGGCAGGGTGATAAGTCTCTCGGTGGTCATCAAGCGTGTGAAGAAGACACATGGTGAAGAAACTCACCACAACAGTGTTCTTTTGGGCTAACATAGTAGTACAAGGACTGTAACTAAACACTGTTACTACCTGTGAGCATATATGTCAAATGAGACGTGGCCACGAAAGGAACAGATGGTGAAACGAAGAGTACCACTGTGTGGTCCCATGCGCCATTGGCATAGACAGAGACTCTGCTCTGAAAGGAGTTAAATCATGGTAGAATGTAATAGGACCGCGATGCTCACGCGACCCATCCTTGCAGAGGGCAAATCAGTCGATGCTCCTACGCCTCTGTGGATCGGCGAAGACGCGCTTAAGATGTCCGGAGGCAGATTTCGTGCTGAAGAGGCATAATCGCGGCGCGCGCAGAAGGTGTACAGAGTAGCGCTAGGTATCCATTTGTATGAGGCTGGGGTCACAGAAGGAGAGTAACTGTAGTGATAAATGGACGGTCAATTCTAACATCTGATTTAATGAGGGATGTGACGAATATTGCTAAATTTAAAAATAAAGCAAAGTTTCTCAAAGTATCTGCACTCAAGCACCCATGAGCTCAAGGTCTCCCAGAAAAGGTTTAATGGTACCAGGCGAGCTTATAAGCGGATTGCTCAGCACGGATGTCGCCGAGTGAGTCAAGTACGCAAAGTCTGGCAATACAGTTCATCTGAGCCGTTCTGTTTGCACAAGCCGAGCGATAGGGGCCCAGAACGGACTGCCACGGCGGGATCTCAACCTTTTGAGCTCCCGTGTATGGCAGGACTGTCGCGGTGTCCCCGATTGCTTCTATGAAGGCGAAACATGGCTCGAGATCATCAATCCTGACGAGTGCGATGCGGCGTGTGCGAGCCGGTATGCTATTTGACGGATGGCAAGAGAGGTAGAGCGATAATCTCTAAAATAGCTTAGACGAGAACTTAGGCAAAAGCCCACAATTCTATTCAGAAAGAAATGACTATTTGCAATTAAAAAAAAGAAAAATATCAGAACTGTCTGTAGGTAGGAGAGATTGTTAGCTACTCAGGTTTCTCCTACGCATAACTATCAGTAACACAGATGCTCATGAGATGGTGCGGGCCGTACCTCAGTTATACGAACTATAACGGCGGCAAGGATCAACTTAGTAGGATATGTCGAAGAGTCGCTGGTAAAGACGGGTACTATATTAATTCTAGCTAGAAATTTTTGTGAGTAGAGGAGCGTGATGGAAGAAGAGAATTAGATGGGATTCGGAGCATAATGCGAGAACATGGAGGTTTCGGCGGTGATTTGGACATCGAGACGAAAGAAAATTTCATTTGTAGATATGGATCCGCATCACCGGTCAGAAGAGAGAGTTGTCGACAACCAAGTAGTCAGTGAAGGACATAACAGATCTATTGAGGGAGGGAGTGAAGGAATGATTCTTGGGAGAGGCATGAGAGATTTTTAACAATGGGTGCCTGGCACCGCTAAAAATGACCTGATCCAATGTATGCAGTTTTGACTCATCCGAACAATACCCTATAAGGTTGAAGCATACAAGGTTTCTTTCACGACGCGAGACCGAAACTCGAAAGAAGGAGAACTGTTAAAAGGTTTAAAATGGTATGCATTGTTTCCTCCACGTCCACTGTATTCAGCTCAGTGGGTCGTGGTGTTCCTAGAAGAAGGACGGGATGAGTAGAGGGTATGTCTGATTAGAGGGCCTAAAGGGGCGAGGGTTATCACAAGCTCGCCGTGTTTACGATCCGCGAGCCCATGACTCACTACTGCAGACCGCCTGTTCAACAATTTTCCGAATAGACACGTTTTCTTCAAAACTTTATTTATTCAAGGGCTATTGGCAAATTAAAACTAAAGGCCGTGGAAGGCGAAGTTCGGTCAACAATGACGGTTTGCTCTGACCGAGGGACGGCTCGAGTTTACTCCATCAAGCGTACCATTCGCGCGTACTGGTAATGCCGGAGCACGCGCTTGTGAGGGCAATGCGCAGAGGATCCTGGATGTGGATGTTTAAGCGATGTCGATTTCTATGAGTCGAAAATATCATCGTCGATTGCAGAGAGCGCTGGCGGTGGACTAATCTGACTACGCCTTCCGAGAATGTGTCTTTCAACGACTCCAGAGGAGCAGGTTTTACTATTCAGCACCAAACCAAGTGTGAGTTTATGCTTCGTCGGAGTGTGGAGCTTTTGGGTCCACTACGTGGCAAATGGACATAAGGATTGCACGAAGACAATGTATGAGCAGGATTAAGACATTAAATTGACCCACTGCTGTCATTTAGACACACAACACCAAAAACATGAACGTCAGTAAGAATTGAAAAAAATAGCATATAGTTTTTATATGCTGTTTTTCGGTAGTTGCGTACGTCAGGTTATTCTAGGAATATGTTCTTCCTAGCGATATATGGTAAGTATATTTCCTTCAAGGATATGTTTTTATATGCGTCATGTGTTAACATAGAGTTAATTTTCCAGTAGTAAAAATTTTTGATGAAGGTTGAGTGTTGACGCAGGCGCGTCGACGTTTTGAAGTACATTTGTTTTTGGGATATCGTTATTAACTGTTTTCCGCTGTTATTCTGATATTATCTTTTATTTATTCTATTAGTGATGTTACTGTGTGAGTGAAATTGGTGAAACACGATATATATTTCATTAGGTGAGAATAAATTTTATAGGTGTTTTATTTTTCGCGTGGTGCCTATTAGACCACAGGTCGGAACGTAAACGTAAACGCAAAATTTAATTCCCTTTTTGTAATTTTCGTGTACTCACGAAGACTTTCAATTTCCCTTAACTTAGCATTTAAAATCCTTTCATCATTACATTTACCCAAAAACTTTTTTACATGTATTGCGCAAATTGCTAAAAATTCTATATGTATTATATATATAATCATATAATATATATTATATACTACATAACAATAGTGCATACGAATTACATACCTTAATATATAGTAGGACGATGCTTAATATAATATATAGGTCTAAAATCCACATATCGGTATTCATATCATGTATAGTATATAAGTAAATATAATATAGACTTTCTATGGTTGAAGAAGCCAGATAGCATTACTACACGAAGAAGCAGTAGGAGAGATCTTAAAATATATTAGAAAATGATGAGGAGCGGAAATTGTTTAGTACTGCAAGATCTGAATGCCGCAATCCTGGTTTGAAATGTTCTCAATCCAGCGCTCAGGATGTGGGTAACTATTGATAGAGCTGATGGCCAAAAGGTAGGCAGAGAGGGAATTGCACCACACCGGTCGACATCAGTTCAAGAGACATTGGAAAGGGAGTTTTATCGCAAACAGCAGAGCAGAAAATGAACCATGGACCTTTCAATAGAATTCAAAGTTAAGATAGAGTTAAATATCGGCAACTCGCAACAGTACCTGTCAAAAAGTCGAATGTCGTGGAACTTGACAGCAGATAAGACGGTGTAAAGAAAAATGTTTTTGGATGGAGCCTCAAAATGGACTTTTAAACAAATCATGCCAAGAAAGTGAATGACTGCGATTGCAGGCAAGACCAACGCCTCGCGATTCTAAGAAGCAAAAAACTCAAAGAAAAACATCAACCTTTTCCAGATATGTTTTTACGGAGGAACTTATGGATCATATATGCAGAGAATCTGTAAAACTATTGTAATAAAAAGCTTCACAGCAAAACATTACACTTAGCTGTTGACGATGATTTGTACGCGTTTATTTCGTAATTCTTGTTGATATTCATGGGCATTGGAATGTACTCTTGTTTCGAATGGAATATACTGTGCAACAGTCAAGATAACTATGGTTATACCAAAGCTAAAGAAAAGAGATGATATCTATGAAATTGTTAGCTGCAAACAGAGACTTGGATGAGGCATGGAATGAGAGAAACAAGCAGTATATTCCCTCACCAAATATACGGCAAAAACAGGTATAAGGCAGTATTGAAGGAGTGAAAGACATGGAAGGAAGTGGTCTCTTCCAACGCGGAAAAATGCGAGACAATGTACCGGAATTAAATACAATCTCAAAAATGGTATTGACCTTACACCTCCGCTTTTGCCTAAATGGCAGTGTTTAATCACTTTGTGGATGCTATAGCCGTAATATGGAAGAACATTCTCGCTTCCTTGAATGTACCTAGACAAATATAGACTCCCTTTTATCTGCTCCTGACATTATTGACACTTGGGAGGCGTAAACCAAGCACTAAAAACAGCAAGTACTGGAATGCCATTGGCAATTTCACCGAAATAAGGATCATCGTAAATGGAAAGAATAGACAAGCGGTAAGAGATTTGCATTCATTGTAGAATGATTCAGTTCAAAATTTCCTTGCAACACAATGCAAGGCTGTAGGTGCTTGATCATCGCAATCTCGCTTTTTTTTCTATGATGTTAAAGTATCATATATATTGCACAACTTTAGTCATATATAAAGTATTATGAGTATATATTCTATATATAGCTGGTAGATATATATGACATATCTGTTCGTATTATTGATATAGTATAGCCAAATTGAATATGTATAACTAGGTACATATACTAGTATATATATAGTATATAGATATAATATATAGTGGTCGATCGGTGACTATATCGTATGGTTTTTGATCCCTTAAATATATACTTGTATAGGCTATATACTATATATATTCATAAAATAATAAAACTTATACTCACAAGTTATCATAGTCATTATTCCTAAAATTTAACATTTTTTGCAAAACGTTGATGCCCACTGTGTCTAAAAATGACACGGCCGAAAAATCTATGTAATACGGGATTTTTTTTTTTAAAAATTCTTGGAAAGTGATGGATATGTTCATAGGAGTAAGAGTTCGCTTTGTATAATTTCTAAATCTTTTTAAAAAAATTTAAACTTTTTTAATTTCGGGCATTATGGTTAAAGAAGACTGAAGCCTCGCTAGAGCACATAAGAAGCGAGGTGGATGGTCATTCTTCAGGGGACTCATCATGGATACTTATGCAGGGACTTCGTGAATAACTACGGGCGAAACTCGCACGCGCCTTTGACTGAGTCTGACAAAAAAGGAGAGCCGACAAAGTAAACAATTGCGGAGAAGTCTAATTCATCAGCCAAAGGCGTTATTGAAAATGTGAAGAGAGGCTTAAGCTCGGAAAGCCGAGATCCTAAACACTTAGCCAGAGTTGGAGAAGCACAATTTATCGCTCTACAGGTGGAAACGCCATCAGATACTGTCTCTGGGATTCGGTCCTGCCTATGATAAAGACGGAGGATTCTCTCAATTCCCTGTTGTTATGGAAAGCAGAAATTGTCAGCGACGCAACAAAGGTACGGATACTTTCGTGCAGGACTCGCAAGCGATTATTACTGGCAATCAGCGATCATGAAGGATAAAGGTTGCCAACAAAAAGGTTTCTAGATTCTACAGATACAAGCTCGGATCAATAGACGCGCTGACCAGCTATAAATAAACCGAGAAAAAAGGGAAAAAAAAATTTTGTTCTTGGTGAAAAATAAAGGAATACCGTAGGGGGGGAAAATCAGTAGCAATAATGCGGTGGTCATGTAAAGATGCTCCGAGGAGATTTTAGATTTTATCCTAACCACATTAGTGGTAGGGAGACGTCAGTTGCTGATTACTTAAAGTATGGATACGCAGCCAAAATACATTGGAATATCGCTCTACAGAAGGATGATTCAGGTATGCGATAAGCACCAAGCCTGGATGTTTCATGAACATACACGATGTAAGATTAAAGCAAAACATTGTACCAATTTGTGCTTAAGGTTGGGTGGGGGGCTCACGAGATGTAACACGGTGACATAATATGTGGTAAAATTGTGTTTCATTTTTTGATTATATCAGTAAAGATCCCCATATTGCTCGTTTGCACATGTCCTTTTTCATCTATCATTAACATGTATCCTGTCCGCCGAATAAGCCCAGCCAAAACTCATGATAATAATATAGTATGATATAACTGTTAGTATTATAGATATATATATAATATTATATAATATATAGTATTATATTTATTATATATCTATATATATAGTAATATATATATTATATATATTATATATTATAATATATTATTCATATATACTGTTAGTACTGAATAAGTATAGATGTTATATGAGGAATAGCTATGTAAAGCTTTATAATTAAGCACGCGATATGAAATGATCGTGTTTGCGAGCAATACTTATCAAACATGAATAACATATGGGTGGTTGCTGATAATAACTGGCTTTGAATATCATTACTGATTATATTGACTTATTATTATGTATTATTAATTTATTATATGATATATATATTATTATTATGTATTCATTAATTATTTATTATTATTTATGTATTATTATTCTATTGATGTAGTTCGATTCATCTATGCATTATTTATTAATTTATTATGTATTAAAGAGATTATTGGAGTATGTATTATTCTTATTATTTTTATTATATCTATTATTGAAATATTCTATTTGAATTTCATTTATTATTATTATTTCGATTAGAAGATAATTATTATTATTATTATTCATGTATTATTATTATTAATGTCATTTTTAATTATAATTATTATCTATTATTATTATTATTATTCATTATTGATATATTAATTATTATTGAATATATATTCATTATTATTCATCGTATTCATTATTATTGTATTAATTAATTATATATATAGTATTATTCATTATTATTAATTATTTATTATTAATTATTTATTATTATTATTATAATATTATTTTATTATTATTATTATTTAAATTAATTTTGTTATTATTATTATTATTTTATTATTTGTTGTATTATTTATTTTATTATTATTTTTTATCCTTATAATTATTATTATTAATTATTATTATTCAGTTTATTTATTATTAATTATGGTATTAATTATTATTTGATTGATTATTATAATTATTAATTAGTATTATACGATTATTATTATTTTGTATTATTATTATTAATTATTATTATCTATTGATTATTATTCATTATTTAATTATTATTATTATTCATTATTATGTATTATTATGATTATTATTGATATTGAATCTGATATTAAATTATTATCTATTAAATTATTATTATTATTATAGTTAATTAGTTATTATTTATGAGTTATTTATTATTATTATCTATTGATTAGGGTCTATTTTGATTATTAGTTATTAATTATTATTATTAATATTATATATTATTATTATTATGAAATGTATTAATCATGATTTATTCATTATTATATGATTATTATGATATTTCATAATTTCTTAGATATGTATTATTATTTAAGTCTATTATTACATTATTGTATTATTATTGTAATTATTCTCATTCATTATTATTGACTGTTAATTATTGATTATTTTATTATTATTTATTATCTTATTATTTTATTATTATAATTCATTGATTATATTATTAATTATTTCTTAGTTATTATGGTATGATTTATTGACTTAATTTAGTGGTCAATTATTATTAAATATTATTATCCTCTTGTACCCAAGATTATGTGTCTTGGGTTATTAATTTCATTGCATTATGCTTTTGTTATTATCCTATCAATGTAGTAAAAAAGTTTTCTTATTATTAGAATTATTGTTAGGTATTATTATTATTAGTGATGTATTATATATTATTATTATATGATTAGTATTATTATTTTTATTAATGTATTATTATTATTATTATTATTTATTATTATTGATTATTATTATTATTGATTGCATTATTGATTATTATATTAAATTATTATTTATTATTATTTATTATTGATGTATTATTATTAATTATTATTAATTATTATCTATTAATTATTTATTATTAATATTATATTATTATCAATATTATTATTTTATTATTATTACTTATTATTATTATTAATTATTATTATTATTATTAATATTATTCATGTATTATTATTATTATTATTATTATTATGTATTATTATTATATTATTAATTATTATTTATTATTATTAATTATTCTATTATTATTAATTATATTATATTGTATTTATTATTATCTTATTATATTATCTATTATTATTATTTATTATTATTATTGTTAATTATTATATTATTATTATTATTATTATTATTATTATTATTATTATTATTATTATTAATTGAGCGCTCCTTAGTTCATATTTAGAGTACTAGACTAGCAAGTGAGAGTTCCATGGTTCAAGCAATGGGCCTTGTTGGGCGAAGGAGAAATGTTAGGCTATTATCCTCTCTTTCAGTCTCTTGGCTTCGTTTAAGCTCAGGATGTAAGATAGGGAGTAATAGTTTGAGTGAGACGTGGTTGTTGATTCTCGATATGGAATATAGTTTCCTGGTCATCCAGCGATATACCCTGGGCTGCTAGTCGGCTATTTACCGCAGAGGTCCCGTTTGGTAATCATGAGGCCTCTTCTCGACAGAGGCGGTTCCAAGAGATGGGAAGTAAAATGTTAACTTTACGTCCCGTCTTCCAAAGGAAAAATTTAATTATTATATTGATTATTAGTTATTATTGATGTATTGATTATTATTATTATTATTATTATTATTAGGATGTATTAATTATCATTAATTTCATTAATTTCATTAATGATTATTATTATTAGTTACGCGTGCCTTTGTGGAAGGATGTCCCCAGTTGCCGAGGATGGGGCTCAAACACTTTTGTGTTTACAGAGAGTTTCCATCGAACTCTTATTTCTTTTTGTGTTCTTCCCATTCCTTTATGGGCAATAATAAATCATACTATTGTCTTTATTTTATTTATTTATTTTTAATGTCGCTGCATTGAATAAACGCAGTAGACGCTATTATGTATCTTTTTATTATTATTATTATTATTATTATTATTATTTATTATTATTAGTTAATTATTAATCACGTTATTATACTTCAGCTCTTATGTTGTTTCTCCCTTGATTCATTCTCCAGATAGTTAAGCAAAAACGGCCGAGCCGCCACAACCGATCACACGACCACGCTTACAATAACCCACCAAACCTCACTCATACAAGATACCCGAAAACGTCACATTGGAGAAAGGACCAAGGAGGGAGACAATGTAATTGGGTCTTCATTCGGTGGTCTATGAGCAGATTATATAAAACACACCTTTTGGAAGACCGAGAAACACAAGAGCTAGCTTTCCTTTAGGTTGCACACAGGATCAAGGCAAGCAGAAAGGGCTAATTAAATCCATATACAAGATGGAGATGTGAAGGATTTGGTATAAATTATTTCCACCCCCCCCTTGGTTTTGATGCTTACTTATTTGTGTGGGCCTCACAGCCACGAGCCAACGGTTGATCAGCTCGGCGGGCACCTACGAAGAAAAATGGGGTACAAGGGGTGAGGGGAGCGCAACATGTGATGAAGATTGACGGAGGGTGGCGATATTTGGAGATCTCTATAAAAGATAAAAGGAATACGCTTGAGAAGGAGAGAAAAGTTAATATCTGGAGAATGAAAATAAGGAGAAGACAGTGACTGAAGTATAATAACGGTGATAATAATAATAATAATAATAATAATAATAATAATAATAATAATAATAATAATAATAATAATAATAGTGAACGGTAAGAATTATGAGCGAAATAAAAAATAAATAGAATAGAATAAATAATAATGATTAGAAATAGCATTGAAAGGAATGGGAAGAAACAAAAAGAAATCAGAGTTCGAAAGGAGAACCTCTTTACACCAAAGTGTTGTGAGCCCCATCTTCGGCAAGGGGACATCCTTCAAAAGGGGGTAAATAAATAATGAATAATATTAATATATTAAATAATAAAAATTAATAATATGAATAATAATAATAATAAATCAATCAAATAATAATAAAATAATAATAATAATAATAATAATTAAATTTTTCCTTTGGAGGACGTAAAGTTAACATTTTACTTCCCATCTCTTGGAACCTCTTCGAGAAAGGCCTATGGATTAAACGGACCCTGCGGTAAATGCCACTAGCAGGCCAGGTATATCGCGGATGCAGGAAACTTATTCCATTAGAAACAAAACACGTCACTAATATAC
>JABUQX010063935.1:0-15000 GCA_015478945.1 Trachelipus rathkii
AAGAGGGATATATATAGTATAGTGATAGTATATATATATATATTGTAGTTGTATATAGTATAGATATTGGCCTATACATTAGTAAGTTGCAGGACAGAGGTTTCTCGTGCAGGCTAAGACAGTAAAGATGCCTCTGTGTCTCCTATGACTTCATATAGAGTATCATGAGGGTGTGTCTATCTATGTCAGCTTTTACAACACGCTCTTCGTCGATTTGTTGTTAAAAATTTGTGCTAGAAATGGTTCTATAAATTCAAGAATATAGGAGAGGAACTTATACGTCCACCTACTTTAAGTGAGAGTAATTTGAACATTATCATTCCTGGATCTTCAACATCAAAAGAATTTTCTTTTAAAGAAAAGAAGGTATGTTAGAGAGTTATTTGTTGTCTTAGCGGATTTTCATGGGAACAACGAATGCAGGAGTAATCCATGTCCCCTCTGTGCTTAGTGCGGGTTGAACGCTAAGCATGGTACCCGCAAACTTAAGAGACATCGGTTGCTTACGGAAACTACCCAGGTGTATCCCAGAACCTGGCTCATATTTTTCAAGGCTATTAGAAAATCAAAGAAAAAGTTGGTAAATATGAATGTTGAAGAGAGTTTCCACAAGTGACTGCGTTGCTCTCGCAGTTCATTTAAAGTGCCGACTGCTCGCCAGACAAATGAAACCTTCATAAACAGCTGGAGAGGATATCATTATCCCGGTGTGCAAAATTATTGTTGAAACCATACCAAAATTTCAAAGGTTCCTCTCTCAAACAATACTATTAGCCGTAGAATATCTGAAATGTCATTAAATGTAAATGAACAAGTCACAGATAAAATAAAAACTCACCATAAATTTGATTTACAAATAGATGATAGCACTGATATTACTGCCAAAAATCAGCTTTTTGGATTCTGTAGATTTATTGACGGTAAATATATCATGGAGCAGCTTTTGTTTTGCAAAGAGTTGGAAACAACTAGTACCAGCGCAGATAATTTCGCTTCCGTCTCTTCCTTTCTCAATAACCATGGTCTTTCATGGAACGACTGTTGTGAAATATGTTCATGGAACGACTGTGGTGAAATATGTAATGATGGTGCACCATCAATGACAGGAAAGCATAAAGGATTTATTGCGCCAGCTTTACAGGAAAATGTATCATTGAAAATAACTCCCTGCTTTCTGCACAGAGAAGCACTAGTAGGAAAAAATTGTGTTGAGCAGTTCGCTGAAGTTATAAATCAGGCTGTGAAGATGATAAATTACATTAAATCGCGACCTTTGAAGTGAAGACTCTTTGAAAACCGTTGTGAAATGGATGCACCATATATGTCATTATTATCTCGTGGTAGAGTACTGAACCGCGTTCTTAAACTTAAAGAAGAACTAAAAGTCTTTTTTGAGAAAGAGAAACATGATGCATTTTCCTAGGTTGCTGCAAAATGATGATTGGTGTTTACAGCTGTCATATCTGTCAGATATATTTAGTAAACTAAATGTATGAAATACTTCATTACAGGGACGACAAGAAACAACAGTTTCTTCAACCAATGAAATGAAAGGTTTCATGAGAAAGTTAGCTTCTTGGAAGTCTGCAATTGAGAAAAGTGATTTTTCAAATTTTCCATCCCTTTTAAAATTTTCGAAATGTAATGACGAGGAAAAGCTAAAAGACCTCATTCTTGATCATTTATCAAAATTGCAAGATGCAGCAGATAAGTACTTTGGGCTTCTCTTTCCGTTAGAATCTTGAGTGGGATTGTGTTCCCCATTTCACAAAGGCATTATTGTCTGAAGAACTAGATTTTTCACAGCTACTGGAATAGAAAACGAATTTAATTGATCTTTGAGCTGATCTTTACTGAAAATTAAACTTGAGAAGACTGGTACTTATCAGCGCTTGAATTTTTGGCTTAGCATACAGAATAACGAGTAAATCCTACCTATGAAAAGCCACAAGTTCCTGTTTGCCATTTTCACATCATACTTTTTTGTTGAAGGCAAGCTTTATCTGGCAATGGTCACAATAATAATGCAAAAACAAGAAATAGATTGTTGAATCTTCAAGGAAAATATACCTGTTGCGTTATCAATCATCAGACTAACATAGAAATATTTGTGATCCAAGCATCAAGCACAAATTTCGCATTAATACGATTCTAACCGCAACTTCCATTTATTTAAAATTTTGTTTTATAATATTATATGATTTAGAATTTATTATTATTATTATTATTATTATTATTATTATTATTATTATTATTATTATTATTATTATTATTATTATTATTATTATTATTATTATTATTATTATTATCACTAATAATTATTTTTATATTATTAATTATTATTATTATTTATTATTTTAACATTTATGTATTATTATAATTAATAATTATTATTGTTATTATATAATTTCTATTATTCTTAATTATTATTATTCTTTTTCTTTTATTATTTTTATTAATTTATATTTATTATTAATTATTATTATTATTATATTATTATTATTATTATTTTTTTCCATTTCTGGGAAAATTTTTATTAGTAATTAACTATAATTAGTTATTATTAATTTTTAATGAAGATTGTTTTATTATTATTTGATTATTAATATTATTATTTATTATTATTATTATTATTATTATTATTTATTATTATTATAACAAGTGTGCCTCAAAAATTCCACAGCCTTAAATAGGGTGCCGTGAATTACAAAAGGTTGGGAATCACTGCTCTAGACCATTTACATCATCCTCCCTATTCAGATATAAACGCACATTCTCTTCAGGAAAGGCCACGTCAGTATACAGGGATTACCAATTTTTGAATATTTGTCCCCAAACTGAAGGGACAGTTGTTGTTAGAATCGTGTAATGTTTTGGCCCATCTCAAACCGACCTTTAAATGAAAATCTAAATTTTAACAGTCTTTAATACTGAAGTGAGATTTTGTTTAAATCAAGAACTCTTTACTACATAGTATTGAAATAATTAATTTATTTATATGACTTACTTATTTTAACCTTTAATATTATTTAATTATAATTAATTTAATTTTTTTTTGGTAAACTTTATAATTTATTGTAAGCCTTGAAATGGAAAGAAGTATCCCTTCCCGAAACTAAGTCGGTTAATAAATTATTTTATCTATATATATAACTATATATATATATATACTATATATATATATAATATATATATATATTATATATATATATATATATATATATATAATTATATATATATATATTATATATATATATATATATATATATCTATATTAATATATATATTATATTATATATATATATAAATTTAGTATATATATCTATTATATATCATATATAGTATATATAATATTATTAAAAAAATATATATATATATATATATATATGTAGTATATCACCACATTCGAAGCCTCTCTTATCTAACCGCAGAACGGCGCAAAATGGTCATAAAAGTGGGAAGCCTTTTTATCTAACGCAAACCGCAAAACTGATAAGAAGGCGAAGAACGTTGCGTTAACTTCAAAGGGTGTGCCGCCGGGTCGAGAATAAGAACATATTATCAAATCAGAACATTGAAAAATATTCTATATTCTATATTTTGCTAAATATTTTATAGCTTCTAGCACGTGCCGACCTATATTGTAGAATACACCGGTTTGTGTCTAACCCTAGGTTATTGGTCGGGAAACCCGATTTGGTGTATATTAGAAGTGCTAGGATGCTTCTTCTATGAGTTATCACCTCTACCGCCCTTTTCTAGCTTTTCTAGCATGACAAATGTCCTGCGTCATAGAAACACGGCTTAATAATGGGTGTCTACTCCTAGGTTATAAGGTACGGGAGTCGATTGGTGTATATTAGAAGGTGCTAGGTGGTTCCTTCTATGGTTAGTATCGCCCCACCCCTTTCTAACCCTTCTTACGGGCGATATATCGTAATGTGATGGAATACATCCGAATTTGTATCGATAGTGACATATGAACGTGCTGAATCGATTCCTGTGGTTTACGACGGAATCGATTCACTCCTAACAAGAGTTAGTATTAGATATTACCCTACCCCCCTTTCCTAACATTTTTTGTTTCTTGAGCTATGAAGCCGAGCTCGGTGTTGTCTAGTATGTTTTGAGGTATGCCGAGTCGATTGCCGCTATTGCCGAGCATGACGTTTCAGCCCGTTGCGGTTTTAGAACGCACCAACATGCGTTTTTCGTAGTTGGCGTACCCTTCGTCAAAAACCTATCATGACGGGTGTCAAACAGGGGTAGAATGTCTCAAAAATAAGATTCCCGTAGTTACTTTCCCGAACGCCATAGTCCCCAGGACCCCAGCCGGGGGTCATTTATGGGGCAAGAAATGACACAAAATGACATATCTTAGCAAAAGAGGTGTTAGAGTCATCGTATCTTCTTCAAAACTAGTATGTTTTCCTTATATGTTAGAGCAACATTGTTGCATCCAATGTTTCAAGCCGCTAACGGTCCCAAAAGGGGGGTTGGGGGGCCCCACCCCCTTAAAATTTAAAAAATGGAACTTAGACAAGCTGAAAATTGGGTGAGTGTTATGAAGAGGAATAAATGAAATAGAAATGGCTATGTTAAAACTAATTGGCGAACCATAATGGAGCCCCGGAGCCGAGCTGGTTGGTTGCCGGTACCGAATTGGAATTCAGGCTCCTACCACATATTAGAACAAATGAAGTGTGTCTACATATATGTTTTCAATGGTGTAGAATTCATTTTTGAGGGTTTCAGTTGGCATAACTGATTCTTCTAGCTTCTAGCACGACATGTCCTACATCTTAGAACACACCCCATATTAATGCCTACCCTATGTTATAAGGTACGTAGAGTCGATTGGTATTATTAGAAGTGTTTAGGATGCTTCTTCTACAGTTAGTACCTTGGTCAAATGCCCTTGTTCTAGAAACTTCTAAGCAATGGCATTGTCCCTAACGTGCATAGAATACACCTAATATCAGTTGTCTACCCTATGGTTTTTGAGTATGAGGAATTCGCATTGGTGTGTATTAGAAGTTTGTTAAAGGAATGGTTCCTTCCTTCTACGAATTGACGCCCCTTTAGGGTCCGCTTAGCGCTTTTCGATGTTTTTGGAACCTGATATTTCGTCTTGGCCTTGATATTTTGACCTTGAATACCGTTTGACCAAGGCCTGAAATTGACCTTTCATAAAAGTTCGTGAGGAATTAAGTGAGATTAAGTCGAGCACATGTAGGTATCTGACGCAGTACCTGTTGTAGGGAACTGTCCTAACATGAGGTCATGTAGGTATCTGCCCTAACTTGAGTTCCTGTATGTACCTTCCCTAACCTCACACGCTATACACCTACACACACATTCACACACACAGCACACATGACACACACACACACGGCCGCTAGGCTTAACTTATACACACACAACATACATACACACACACACACCACACGCACAACGCCGCTAGGCTTACTTATACATACATACATCCACCCATAGAACATCTTAAGCTCACAACATATACCTACACCTTACACTTACAACATACACACACACGACACACACACTATGACACTTTATACGCCACATAACAACCACCCATAGCACTTACACCACCATAGACACTTACACTCGCCCATTAGAACCTACACTCAACCCATAGACATACTTTACAACCTACACTCACTCCATATATTCATCCTATCGACTCACACAACACACATCATACACACAGCACACACACACACTCAATTATTTTGATGCCTCAACTTTGATGCCTCAGCTTTTGATGCCTCAACTTTGAATGTTCATCTTTGGTGGTTCACCCTTGATGACTCATCTTTGATGCCTCAGCTTTGATGACTCACTTTGTTACTGGAAAAAAGAAGGAGGAGGAGGAGTAAGAAAGAAGAAGAAGAAGAAGAAGAAGAAGAAGAAGAAGAAGAAGAAGAAGAAGAAGAAGAAGAAGAAGAAGAAGAAGAAGAAGAAGAAGAAGAAGAAGAAGAAGTCTCACATGGAAGAGTAACAGCGTCAATGTTTGCTACCGCATGTGCTATAGCCTAATGCTTAGCCAAACTAAATTCCTCTTCCTTTGCATAATTGAGTCAATTGAAGATGGTTTATACATATAATATATATATATATATATTATATATATATATATATTATAAATACATTATACATTATATATATATATATATATATATATACTATATATATATATATATTATAGTAATATGTTTAAATTTTTTCTGCTAAAGATACTTCAGACGTGTTTTTGGGTTTTCGTAACCCCATAAGATGAGTTTCGATGGACCCCCCCTTTGAGTGGATTCTCAGCTTGAAAAAAAAGAAAAGTTACAGAGTACAGGACCGAGAAAAGATGAAGGTAAGGAAATAGAAGTTTCGTAAGATAGAACAATGAGTCATTGGAGCTATCGGTATCGGTATTATATATTATTATATATATATAGTATATGATATAGTATATATATATATATATTATAGTATATGTATAATATTATAATAGTAATTATATATATGGTAAATAACAATATAAATAGATACGCCCCCTATGGTAAGAATAAAAGAAATCCAAATAGCATAGCATTAATTAAAATATATAAAAGAATACATCTTCCACCGAGAGATACCCCGGGGTTTCACCCCTTGCTAGATGAATGAATCCCCCATGGGGTATCACCCCGAAGGGGCGTGTAAGCAGGCTGAGGCCTTACCCTCCTTCGGAGGGTAATGCCTGCTTACACGCCCCTTCGGGGTGATACCCCATGGGGGATTCATTCATCTAGCAAGGGGAGAAACCCCCGGGGTATATATATGTGGAATATATATACATATATATATATATATATATATATATAATATAGTAATTATATATATATAGTATATATATATATATATATATTATATAGTATATAAATGTTTATTTATGTAATATATATATATATATATTAATATGATTATTATAGTGTAAGGACTTTGGATGCTACTTCCATGTTGGACATATCCGTTATCTATATTTGCCCCTACTCTGTGATTGGCTGAAATATCCTATACCTTTCCGTGATTGGTTGAAATATCCCTTATCTCTTAGACTTGTGTTTGTTCCAGTAATATTGCCTTATCTTTTCTCTCGAGACTTATTTTATCGTCATATTCGTTTTAGATTTGAACGTGGTAGAAGGTTGTGTTCTGTCTTAAAAGTGTTCTTATTTCCCTATGATGTATATTCCTACCGTTAGAATGGTTGGTAAGTGAGCCATTTAATTTCGGTTTAGTCAGGAGTAAAATGGTAAGTAATTTAGACAGGGTTTATGATAAATTTTTGCTAAATATTACCATGTAATGTTAAAATTAGCATTTGATTGATCTAACAGATATGCTTTGAAAAAGGTGGGGAATGGGGTTACGTTTTTGTATGTAATGTTAGCTCTTTACTGTTGTTAAGTATGGAATTTGTTAATGTTAGTAGTTCAAAGTATTTACCGAGATATTTAATTTTTATTGTTTTTTTATCTTTTTCGTTCAGGAGTTGCTATGTTGGCTTTTATTAATGTAAAAACATTGTTTACGTTAACATATATTCGTGTGTGTGTGTGTGTGTGTGTGTGTGGTGTGGTGTGTGTTGTGTGTGTGGTCTGTGGCATTTATTCTTAGTTTATTACAATAGTTAGGTTAGAATACGTTAAATCTTTGTTAAATATTAATGTTTATGTAAAATTAACATTGATATGTTAAAGAACACGTATGAAAAAGTGTGAATAGGTTACGTTTTTGTATGCTATTTTGGTTACTTTACTGCTGTTAAGTATGGAAATTTGTTAATGTTAGCTGTTTATTCGTGCTTAAAGTATGTTAGGTTTGTCGTTGTACATTATATTCTTAGTTTAGGTGATGCTATGTTAGCTTTATTAATGTTGAAAACTTTGTTACGTTTTGCAAATTTCGCTGTGGTGGTGTGTGTTGTGTGGTGTGTGTTTGTAGTGTGTGTGTATTGTGTGTGTGTGTGTGTGTGGTGCGCGTGTGCGATTTATTCTTAGTTTATTACATTCGTTAGGTTAGAATACGATAAATCTTTGTTAATATTGTTACTAGCATGTTAATGTGGTAAGAGGTTTAACATTGATATGTTTAAGAGACATTCATAGAAAAAAAAATGTGAATATGTTTACGTGTTTTGTATGCTATGTTTTTAGTTACTTTACTGGCTGTTAAGTATGGAAATTTGTTAATTGTTTGTGTTTATATATAATATATATATATATATATATAATATATATATTATATATATATATAATATATATATATAATATATATATATATATATATATATATATAAATTATAATATATATATATATAATATATATATATATATATATATATATATAATACTATTTATATATAATTATATATAAATAAAGGTCTACCGCCATGTCTCTTAAGTGTTACAAATTAAAACATATTTATTTAAGTCTTAAGTTTTTTTTTAAAAAGTTTTAGAAAAAGGGTAATGTGAAATACAAATGTATATGATTGAACAGAAAAATAGGTAGTGACATATATTTTTATTAATAGTAAGTATGGTAAAGCAGTAAAGCAGTAAAACATGAGGGGGATGGGTGTGGGGTGGGGCCCCCCTGGGGCTGTTTGCTGTAGTGTTTTACTGCTTTTATTGCTTTATGGCCCTAAAATCATGTTTTTCGTGGAAAATTTAACAACTTTTTTCTAGAAACAATGTTTTTTTAAAAATGTTTTTCAAAAAATAAAAATGTTTTTCATCAAAAGAAAATGTTTTTCGAAAAAAACAAAAATGTTTTTCATCAAAAGACAATGTTTTTTCAAAAAAAAAACATTTGTATTTAATACATGAAAAATATAAATCTTATCCTTCGACATGAAAATTTAACTTTAACTTTAAACTTTATCTCCAACTTTAACTTTAAACTCTAACTTTAACTTTAACCTAACTTTGGTTATGAAACAGCTTTTCTATAAATAAAATGCATCAGTTTGAAATAAAATGTAAGACTATGTGTATACGACCTCTAACTAAACATACACAGTACACACATACACATGCAATACACATACACACACAACACACACACCATCTTATATATGGAATTGATTATAGCCATACATTTAAAACCAAGTCGAGTTCAAGTTTGACTTGGAAATATCTGCAGTTTGTGGAACATATGAATACATGTGTATGAACTAGAGAGTACCACTAGTTCTCCTGTATTAAGTTTCATATATTTGTAGAAAAAAAAAAAAAAAAAAAAAACAACATAGGGATGTTGCTAACATATATTTAATGCAGCAATAGGGCGGTTGTTACCATATATTTATGCAATCATAGGGCTGTTGAATAGAGGCGTAAGTCTAGGTTATATTAACTTATTCCTTTTAAAATTTCAATTTAAAAAGGGTAAAAACCACATTTTGGGGTTCGGCCTCACTCAATTGGTGTCTCTAGACACCTTTGAGTGTATTGAAACTATGTTATTCATATTCTACATCACTGAAAACATATATATATAAACACCCTAATATTATAGTGATAAGCACATATTTACTAACTCGCCACCGCATCGGCCCTGCACCGGTGCCGATACCGATAGCTCCAATGACTCATTTGTTCTATCTTACGAAACTTCTATTTCCTTCCTTCATCTTTTCTCTGTCCTGTACTCTGTAATTTTCTTTTTTCCAGCTGAGGATCCACTCAAAGGGGGGTCCTCGAACTCATTTTGGGGTTACGAAACCCAAAAATTCGGAATCTACTGTTTTTTGAAAACCATATATATATATATATATTATATATAGGTATATATTAAATAATATATTATATATATATATATATATATATATATATATATATATATATAGTATATAATCAATATATATATATATATATCTATTTTAAAACATATATATATATATATATATAATATATAATATATATATATATATATAGAACACATCTCAATTGACTCAATATGCAACTGGAGCCAGAATTCCAGTCTGACTCCGCCTCAAAAACTCCGGCTCCGGCTCCGGCTCATATGCTCGTCATATGAGACTTCTTCTTCTTCTTTCTTCTCTTCTTCTTTTCTTCTTCTTCTCTTCTTCTTCTTCTTACTCCTCCTCCCCTTTTTTTTCCAGTACAAAGATGAGTCATGAAAGCTGAGGCATCAAGATGAGTCCATCAAGAGCTGAGGCATCAAAGCTGAGGCATCAAGTTGAGGAATCAAAAGCTGAGGCATCAAAGTTAAGGCATCAAAAAAATAATTGAGTGTGTGTGTGTGTGTGTGGTGTGAGTGTAGGTGTATATGGTTTAATGTAGAGTGTAAGTGTCTACGGGTGAGTGTAAGTGTCTATGGCGAGTGTAAGTGTCTATGGTGGGTAAGTGTCTATGGGTGTGTGGTATGTGGGTATAAGTGTCATTGTGTGTGTGTGTGTGTGTGCTGGTGTGTGTAAGTGTAGGTGTAGGTATATGTGTGAGCTTAAGTGTCTATGGGTGGTGTAAGTGTCTATAAATAGCCTAGCGGGTGTGTGTGTGTGTATAAGTAGCCTAACGTGTGTGTTGTGTGTGTATGTGTGTGGTGTGTGTGTGTTGTGGTGTAGGTGTAGGTGTGAGGTTAGGACAGTTACATACAGGAACTCAAGTTAGGGCAGATACCTACATGACCTCATGTTTAGGACAGTTCCTGCTACAAACAGGTACTGCGTTCAGAATACCTACATGTGCTCACTATAATCTCGACTTAATTCTCACTGAACTTTAATGAAAGGTCAATTTCAAGGCCTTGTACGGTATCAAAGGTCAAAATATCAGAGGCAAGACCGAAATATCCAAGGTCAAAAACATCGAAAGGGGGCTAAGCGACCTAAAGGGGGTCAATCGTAGAAGGAAGGAACCATCCTAGCAACTTTTAATACACACCAATCGAATCCTCATATACCTCAAAACATAGGGGTAGACACTAATATTAGGTGTATTCTATGACGTAGGGACCATGTCATTCTAGAAGGCTAGAAAAGGGTTGGGTACTAACTGGTAGAAGGAAGCATCCTAACAACTTCTTCTAATATATACCAATCGACTCTACGTACCTTATAACATAGGGTGGCATTAATATGGGTGTGTTCTAAGATGTAGGACATGTCGTGCTGAAGCTAGAAGAATCAGTTATGCCAACTGAAACCCTCAAAAAATGAATTCTGACACCATTGAAACATATATTGTAGAACACCTCATTTGTTCTAATATGTGGTAGAGCCTGAATTCCATCGGTACCGCAACCACAGCTTCGGCTCCGGCTCGCTTATATGGTTCGCTCATTAGTGTTAATCATAGCCATTCTATTTCATTTATTCTCTTCTATACACTCACCAATTTTCAGCTTTCTAAGTTCAATTTAAATTTTTTAAGGGGTGGGGTCCCCCACCCCCCTTTGACGTAGCGGCTTGAAACATTGGATGCAACAATGTTGCAACATATAAGGAAGACATACCAAGTTTGAAGAAGATACGATGACTCTAACACCTCTTTTGCTAAGATATGTCATTTTGTGTCATTTCTTGCCCCATAAATGACCCCCGGCTGGGTGGGGACTCTGGCTTTCGGGAAAGTAACTACGGGAATCTTATTTTTGAGACATTCTTACCCCTGTTTGACACCCGTCATGATAGGTTTTGACAGAAGGCGTCGCCAGATCTACGAAAAACGCATGTTGGTGCGTTCTAAAAACGCAACGGCTGAAATCGTCATGGGGCTCGCAATAGCGGCAATCGACTCGGCATACCTCAAAACATACTAGACAACACCGAGCTTTCGGCTTCATAACTCAAGAAACAAAAGATGTAGAAAGGGGGTAAGGGTTAATATCATACTACTCTTTGTTAGGAGTGAATCGATTCCGTCGTAAACCACAGGAATCGATTCAGCAGTGTCGATTATGTACTAATCGATACAAATATCGGATGTATTCCATCACATACGATATATCGCACTAGAAGGGTTAGAAAGGGGGGTGGGGGATACTAACTCATAGAAGGAACCAACCTAGCACCTTCTAATATACACCAATCGACTCCCCGTACCTTATAACCTAGGAGTAGACACCATTATTAGCCGTGTTCTATGACGTAGGACATGTCAGGCTAGAAAAGGCTAGAAAAGGGGGGTAGGGTAATAACTCATAGAAGGAAGCATCCTAGCACCTTCTAATATACACCAATCGTTTCCCCGTACCCAATAACCTAGGGTTAGACACTAAGACCGGTGTATTCTACAATATAGGTCGGCACGTGCTAGAAGCTAGAATATAGAATATATAGAATATAGAATATAGAATATATAGAATATATAGAATATAGAATATAGAAACATGCGACCTTTTCTCGACCGGCGGCACCCTTTGAAGTTACGCCGTTCTTCGCCTTCTTATCAGTTTTGCGGTTTGCGGTTAGATAAAAAGGTCCACTTTTATGACCTTTGCGGTTTGCGGTTAGATAAGAAGGTTCGTAATGTGTGTTATTACTACTATATATATATATATATATATATATATATATTATATATATATATATATATATCTATATATATTATATATATATAAATATATATCTATCTTTACTTATATAAATATGATTTATATATATATATATATATTTATTCTTATCGATAAAGAGAATAACACTATACATATAAAAATATATATATATATATATATATATATATATATTATTTATATATATATATATATATATATATATATATATATATATATATATATATATATATATATATATATATATATATAATATATATATAAATAAAATATATATATAAATATTATATATATATATATAATATAAATTATATATATATATATATTATATATATATATATATATATATAGTATATATATATATTATAATAATATATATACTATATATATATATATATTATATATATTATATATATATATATATATATATATATGATCTCATGAAGAAAATAAAAGTATTGTAGATAAAGGTTCGAACCAAAATTGACCGCAAGCGATAACAGAAAAATTACTCATTTTTACATTTATATGTAAATGCTTTTATGGTCTATTGGCTAGAGCTCTGGATTGAGAGTTAAAAGGACAAAGGTTCAACATCTTGTCCTGTATTTAGAGTTTTTAAATTAATACTTTTAAATAAGTAGTGAAAGTTGCTGATGTCATATATTTATAATTTCAAGATGGTGGAATATGTGTATGGGTTCGAGTATTCGAAGCGAGGCTGGTACCCTTCCTAGGTTTGGAGACGCTTTATCATCATTGATGTGCATTATATATATATATATATATATATATATATATATATATATATATATATATATATATATATATATATATATATATATATAACCGACGCGGCGGACGGGTGGTGAGCGGGCGGGTCTCGAAGCTGAACCCTAACGCGTGGACGAACTCAGAAACCATTAACTTGACGCCGCATGCGCAAAAAAAATCGATGTTGCTCCCGAACGTAGCTGGATGCAATTTATAGCAAGCCGCTATCTGAAAATTTTACTCCTGCTTCAAAAGAAAACCTAAAATAAAATGCGCCTCGAACAGGAACTGACCATAAGATTTGATGACTCGGCATGGCCCCTGCACTACGATATAAAGGAGCTAACTATAGAATTGCGACTATAAATGTGAGTACGCTTAGAGGTAAGGAGGAGGAGGCTGTGGATTTGATGAAGGAAAGAGGACTGGATATATTGGGAGTCTGCGAGACGAGATGGGAGGGAGAAGGAATTAAAAGACTGCACGAAGATTATGGGATAGTATACAAGGGAATGTTGGAAGAGAGAAGACACGGAGTGGCCATAATGGTCAAATCTAGCATATATAAGAACGTGATAGAGATTATAATGATGAATGAGAGGATGATGCCAATAACAGTAAAAACTAAGGGAGAAACGATGAGCATAATACAAACATATGCCCCTCACAGCGGAAGACCTACAGTGGAGAAGGAGAGATACAGAGAAGAGCTACAGAGATTATATGATAGAGTGAGAGGAGAAATAAAGGTGGTGATGGGAGACCTGAATGAGCATGTGGGAACGAGAAGAGCTGGAAAGGAGCGAGTGATGGGTGCTTTTGGAGTGGGAGAAAGAAATGAGGAAGGAGAAAGGTTGATAGGTCTTGCCATGAGAAATGGATTGGCTATTATGAACACCTACTATAAGCATGGAGAGAGTAAAAAGTGGACTTGGTATAGATGGAGCTCTGAAGAAGGAAGATATTCTGAAAAATCGATGATAGACTTGATACTTACCAACAACAAAAAGGTATTCACAAATGTCAAGAGCCTACCGAGTGTATCAATGGACTCTGACCACAGAATGGTGGTAGGTATATTGAGATGGAAAGAAAGAGATAAGCCAAGAAAGATTATAAGAGATAGATACCAAATAGAAAAGTTGAAGGACGGGGAAGTAAAACAGAGATTTGATGAAACCTTGAAGGAGGGGAGGAGACGGGTGGAAAACATTGGAGAGACGATAAACGAAAAGTGGAAAATTTTTAAGGAGAACATGGGAATAGCGGCACAGAATGTGTTGGGTGTGAAGAAGGTTGGTAGAGGAAAAAAGAAAAGAACGGCATGGTGGAATGAAGAGGTAAAAACTGCCATATCCAATAAAAACAAGAAATATAGATTATGGATGAAGAGAAGAAACGAAGAAGACAGACTAATATACGTAGAGGCCAGGAAAAATGCTGAAAATATAAAGAAACGCTCTATGAAACAATCCTGGGAAAGAATTGGGACAGAGCTGGAGGAGGACAAGAAAGGTACAAGAAAATTAATATACGGATTGGCGAAAGGCATGAGAACAAAGACAGATCCGGAAACGTTCGCAATAATGAATAAGGAGGGAGAGATACTGACAGAAGAGAGGGAGGTGA
>JABUQX010063935.1:27500-34829 GCA_015478945.1 Trachelipus rathkii
ATCAATGAATATATGCTAACGTAACAAAGTTTTCACATCAATAATGCTAACGTGTCATAATCAGAACTAAGAGTATAATGTACAACGACAAACCTAACACACCCTACTCACACTTTTTCTAACATATCATGGATATTTTTACATTAACATAGTAATATTTAATACAAAATTTTATCATAACCCTGTCTAAATATCATACTGATCAATGAATATATACTAACGTAACAAAGTTTTCACATCAATAAAGCAAACATAGCATCAACTGAACTACGAATATAATGTACAATGACAAAAACCTAACTACCTTACGCTCGAAAGACTGCTAACAATAAAATAAGAAGAAAATATAAAATTAAAGTTTAAGAAAAAAAAAAAAAAAAAAAAACTAACTACAATAATCCAGAACGAACAGGCGCGAAACTGATGTAGTAAATATTCATTTAATAAATCAGTACTGCACTGATTATTTATTTATTTATTTATTTTTCAATTTTTTAATTTCATTTCTTTAAAACTTTTTGTTTTTAAAAAACTTTTATTTATTTTTAATTTCATTTCTTTAAAACTTTGTTTTTTATATAAAAAAAATATTTTTAATTTCCTTTCTTTAAAACTTTTTGTTTTTAATTTCATTTCTGGATAAACATAGCGTAAAAATAAGTTCTTTTATACAAACCTTCGAATATATGCTAACGTAACAAAGTCTTCACATCAATAAAGCTAACATATTATAACCGGAGCTCAGAATATAATATACAACGACAAAACCTAAACATTATCTTAGAGCGAATAAACAGCATATCATTAACAAATTCCAACTTAACAACAATAAAGTAACTAACAATGACCATAAAACTCTACCCTATTCACACTTTTCAAACATATCTCTAACATATCACTGTTATTTTTACATTAACAGCGTAACATTTAACAAAAATTTAACATAACCTTACCTAAACATCACACTGATCAATGAATATATGCTAACATAACGAAGTTTTCACATCAATGGAGCTAACATATCCTAACATGAACTCAGAATATAATATACAACGAACAATGCCTAACATATCTTAAGCACGAATAAATAGCTAACATTAACAAAGTTCCATATTTAACAACAGTTAAAATAGCTAACTTTGCAACAAAACGCTACCCTATTCATTACTTTCTCAAACATTACTCTAAACATATCACTGTTATTTTTACATTAACCCGTAACATTAAAAAAAATTTATCATTACCTCACCTAAACATCATACTGACCAACGAATATATGCTAACATAACAAAGTCTTCACATCAATAAAGTTAACATATCATTAAACCCGAACTCAGATTATAAAAAAAAAAAAAAAATTATAAAATGAAAAAAAAAAAATATCTTAAGCACGAATAAGCAGCTAACATTAACAAATTTCCATACTTAACAACAGTAAAGTAACTAGCCATCGCGTCAAAAACGTACCCTATTCACACTTTTCTCAAACATTTCTCTAACATATCTCTGTTATTTTTACATTAATATCGTGACATTTAACAAAAAATTTATCATACCGATGTCTAATTATCATACTGATCAAATGAATATATGCTAACTTAACAAAGTCTTCATATCAATTAAAGCTAACATATCATAACCAGACTCAGAATATATTATACAACGACAAAAAACCTAACATATCTTAAGTACGAAAAAACAACTAACATTAACAAAGTTCATCTTAACAACAGTAAATAACTAACAAAACATACAGAACGTCGCCTTTCACATCGTTTTCTTTTTGTTTTAAAAAAACTTTTATTCACTTTATATTTTTCTGTCTTCATCCTTTTCGTATTTCTCACTGTCTTTGAATATATTTTTTAAATTTTATTTTCTTTAAAACTTTTTGTTTTTAAAAAACTTTTATTTATTTTTAATTTTATTTCTTTAAAACTTTTTGTTTTAAAAAACTTTATTTATTTTTAATTTTATTTCTTTAAACTTTTTTTTTTTTTTTTTTTTTTTTTAAAAAAAACTTAATATTTTTACTTTATTCTTTAAACGTTTTGTTTTGTACGAAAATTTTTATTCTTTTATGTTTAAACGTTAAAAAAATTTACCATTTTTACATACACTAAAACAGTAAAACAGTAAATCAGTAAATCAAACCACATACCCCGCCCTCCCCAACCCATCCTTGATCTATAGAGCTATTGATCTAACGATCTATTGACCTCTTGATCTATTAGGATAACAGCTAACATAACAAAGTTACCCACCGATAAAGTAAACTACGAACGATACATATTAACACACAAACATTCCGCATGGATAAGCAGGCCAAGTACTAACATCTTAAAACAAAAAGATCACATAGGGGGGGAAGTAAAACAAGTTTTCATTTTTATAACATATAATTTTCAATGAAAAGAGCATTAAATAAATACATAAAAACATATAAGTTTTATTTTAAATATATTAATTCGTCTAATCAGAGGACATAGGATTCTATATAAATTGAGCAAGTTCAATATATTTCTCCAGAGATTCAACTCCATCTGAAATGATGTAAGTATAAATACAGCCTGCAGCACTAAACCATTTTTCTGCATATTTTGGTTCAACAGCACTCAATCGTTCACGCCAGAGAGAAGTAAACGTATCCATGCTGATGTTATTATTGCATTCTGTATATCGCATTATACGCGGATAAACCACATGTTAGTGTAAATATCATATGATTACCCATGAGCTAGATGAATTAAGTCCTCCGAGTATGTCGACCTCTTTAAGATGAGCCGTTAAATTCGTTTTCATTTTAACCAAAGCTGTAATATTTTCGCATGATATGAACAGTGAAACTTATACCACGTACGAACGAGTGTTGACAGCCATCGTTGGGTTTTCAATAGTTGCGTACATCAATACTTTTAACATTATCAGATGCGGTGAAAACAACATCTATTCTATTATAACCTCTCACACTGTCACCTCTGATAGATATTTCATCAGGAAGCGATGCATCAGATGACACATACTCAGCCTTTACCCAAGCTTCCGCTGTATCGATAATCTTGAGGAATTCTTCAACCGAAATGAATAAAGGTCTATTACTTGCACCTCCGAATGGAATGCATGTAATATATCGCTTTCCATTCTTTTTACGAAAAAATACAAATGACACATCGTAGGGTATTACGAATGGTCCTCTAAAAGATATCCTAAACATGCTCAGAGCAGAAATTAGAGGTCATCATAGCTGCACAGTGAAAAATGCTTACTGAGGAATTTCAGTGTGTATAAACAGCTCCTAAAAAGGTAACGAGATTTCTTTCTTTCGACCAAGCAGAGAAAGTTGACAAGTATATGACGATGAACGAACCATATCGGTTCAAATAAGTCCATGTAGAGGGCTTTATACCCTAATCATTTTCTACTCGTGTTGTGTATTTTAATGTTCATGCTTTACATGTCAGAATTCATTTTCCATCGTATTTTGTATTTCAACCCAGTCTTACGAGCAATTCGTTTCATTTGTTTGTAATATGTATTTTGAATTGGTTTGTTATATTATTAGATACAAGTCGAGTTTCATACTCGGGTCTTACATGCAATTCGTTTCAAGGCTGTTTTGTATATTTCTCTGTCTTCATGAGAGTTATCAGATACAAGTTGAGAAATTGTTCAAACTCCTCCCACTTTTCAAAACATTACGCAATGAATATGATTCTTCTTTTAACAACGTTTTATGCTGACGTAACAAGTTTTAGCATTAATAAAGCTTACTTAACATCATCTGATCTATGAATATAATGTACATCGACAAACCTGACACACCTTTAAACGCATGAATAAACTGTTAACGTAACAAAGTCCACACTTTAACAACAGTTAAAGTAACTACATAGCATACAAAGACGTAACCTATTTAACACTTTATCAAACATATCTCTAACATAACAATGTTAATTTATATGAACAGTATTATTTAACAAAAAAATTTATCACAACATACTCGCCAACAAATATATGCTAACGTAATATACTTAACGTAATTAAATTTCCACACAAATAAAGCTAACATAGCATAACATGAACTATGAAAATAATGTACAACGACAAACCTAACACAAATTACACACGATAAACTGCTATCAATAACAAAGTTCCATACTTAACACCAGGAAAGTAACTAACATTGCATACTGCAAAACGTAACCTATTTCATTTTACTTTTTTTCAAGCATATCTCTAAACATATTAACGTTAATCTTACATTTACACAGTAACATTTATCAAAAAAATGTATTCATAACCTTGTCAGCTTTATTTCATACAAACCAACGAATATATGCTAACGTGACAAAGTTTTTTACATTATCATAGTAATATTTAACAAAAATTCAGCATAACCTTACCTAAAATATCATAATCCCCAACAAATAATGGCAAACATAACAAAGTTTATCCCAACCACAATAACATAAAAATAAAGTTTTATCCAAACATAACATAGAATAAGTTCTTTGAATAAAATGTCATAGTAAGTGAATAGCTTACCGCATTGAAAGCTGTAAATCAGTAACATCAAACCATCAGACCCCTCCCTGCCCTCCCTAACCACCCATCCAGACCTTATGATCTATCGATCTATTGATTCAGATCACATATCGAGTATCAGTTCGGATAAACATAGTACAAAATTAAGTTTTTTTACATACTAACCAACGAATATATGCTAACGTAACATTGTTTTCACATTAATAAAGCTAACATAGCATTACCAGAACTAAGAATATATTGTGCAATGACAAAACCTAAGACACATTACGCCCGAATAAACCACTAACATTAACAAAGTTCCATACTTAACAGCAGTAAAGTACCTAATATAGCATACATAACGTAATCTATTCACACATTTTTCAAGCATATCTCTAACATATCAATGTTAATTTTACATTAACACTATTGATTTACGACGCATTTCGAGTATCATTTCGTATAAACATAGCACAAAAAATGAGTTCGTTATATACTAACCAGCGAATATATGCCAACAAAATAATGTTTTCACATTAATAAAGCTAACATAGCATCATATGAACTAAGAAAATAATGTACAACGACAAACCTAACACAACTTACGCACGAATAATCTGTTAACATTAGCAAAATTCCACACTTAATACCAGTAAAGTTACTAACATTGCGTACAGATCACATGATAAACCCTACGATGTGTCATTTATATTTTTTCGTAAAACGAATGGAAAGCGATATATTACCTGCATCCCATTCGGAGGTGCAAGTAATAGACCTTTATTCATTTCGGTTGAAGAATTCCTCAAGATTATCAATACAGCGGAAGCTTGGGTAAAGGCTGAGTATGTGTCATCTGATGCATCGCTTCCTGATGAAATATCTATCAGAGGTGACAGTATGAGAGGTTTTAATAGAATAGATGTTGTTTTCACCGCATCTGATAATGTTAAAAGTATTGATGTACGCAACTATTGGAAACCCAACGATGGTGTTACACTCGTTCGTACGTGTATAGGTTTTACTGTTCATTCATAGGAAAATATTACAGCTTTGGTTAAAATGAAAAACGAATTAATAGCTCATCTTAAAGAGGTCGACATACTCGAGGACTTAATTCATATAGCTCATGGTGTAATCTATGATATTTACACTGAAACATGTGGTATACCCTATAATGCGATATACAGAAGTGCACTAATAACTATCAGCATGGATACGTTTACTTCTCTCTGGCGTGAACGATTGAGTGCTGTTGAACCAAAATATGCAGAAAATGGTTTAGTGCTGCAGGCTCTATTTCTACTTACATCATTTCAGATGGAGTTGAATCTCTGGGAATTTTATCAAATTGCATATCTCAATATTATACGGAAGCCTTAAGTCCTTCTGAGATTAGACGAATTAATATATTTCAAAAATCAAACATATGTCATTTTACGTGAACTGTTGAATGTCATTATCTTGGAAAAATTATATCGTTATAAAAAAAGGACACTTAATTTTGTAATTTGTCTATGGGCACCCCATTCTTTGAAGATGTTAGTGCTGGTGCTTATTACATGCGGATGTTGTTCCTGTTAAGTATGTTATGTTTCGTAGTTTAATTTATCGCGGATCAAAACTTTGTTATGTTAGCTGTTATCCTAATAGATCAGACGACGTCAATAGAATGTTTAGCATCAGTAGAATCTATATATTCAAGATGGGTAGGCCGAGGGCGCGGTAAGTGGTTGATCACTAATTTATTTTACTGTTAAGTTTACGTAAAAGGAATTTTATTTAAGTTGAATAAACATTAAAAGATAAAAATTTTTCTTTATAGCTATAGTTTTAGAGGAAACAGTTAAACCTAAAGTTTTTTATAAAAAAAAACAAAAAAACAAAAAAGTTTTAAAAGAATAAAATAATAAATAAAAAGTTTAAAGACAAAAAATTAAATAAATAAAAGTTTTTTAAAACCAAAATTTTAAGAAATAAAATTAAAAATAAAAAAAAGTTTTTTTAAAAACAAAAAGAAAAAAAGATGTGAAGGCGACAGTTTATGTAATGTTAGTTACTTTCTGTTGTTAAGTAGTGGAACTTTGTTAATGTTAGTTCGTATATTCGTACTTAAGATATATTAGTTTTATCGTTGATATTATATTCTGAGTTCTGGTTATGATATGTTAGCTTTATTGATATTGAAACTTTATTACGTTAGAATATTCATTGATCAGTATGATGTTTAGGTCAGGTAATGATAAATTTTTGTTAAATGTCACGATATTAATGTAAAAATAGCAGGGATATGTTTAGAGAAATGCTTGACAAAGTGTGAATAGGGTACGTTTTGACGCGATCGCTAGTTACTTTACTGTTGTTAAGGTTGGAACTTTGGTAATGTTACTGCGTATTTCGTGCTTAAGATTATGTTAGCGTTTCTGTCATTGTATATTTATTTTCTGAGTTTCCTGGTTCTGATATGTTAGCTTATTGATGTGAAGACTGTTACGTTAGCATATATTCGTTTGGTCAGTATGATGTTATGTTAGGTAATGATAAATTTTTTGTTAAATGTTACGGTGTTATGTAAACAATAACAGTGATATGGTTAGAGAAATGTTTTTGAGAAAGTTTGATGATAGGTATCGTTTTGTTTGCCAATGTTAGGTTTATTTTTCTCTGTTGTTAAGTATGGAACTTTGTTAATGTAGCTATTTATTTCGTGCTTAAGATATGTTAGGCATTGTCGTTGTATATTATATTTTGAGATCAGGTCAGGCATATGTTAAGCATTCATTATGATCTCTCTCTTGGAGG
>JABUQX010063936.1:2500-49195 GCA_015478945.1 Trachelipus rathkii
TTGTTTAAAAAAAATAACATTAACCTTCAATCTTCCCATATAGTAAATTTTTCCGGAGAGCACAGAACATGTGGTAATATGAACGATGGCAAAAAGCACCCAAAAATAGATGGTTCCGCTCAAAACGCCAATGAAACGCCAGAAGGACAGAAACGCTCGTACCTCGGGCTAATATGTCCATTAGCCACTGCATTTAACATCTGGGTGGCGTGTCTGGTTATTTTCAACATGCATAGAACGGCAATAACATACATAAATGCTGTATCTGAAAGCATAAACAATATAAAATTCAGCTAAATGATTTGTACAGCTTCAGAAGTTATAAAATACTGTATTTTACAGTAGATATAACGCCGTGTATCACATCACATTGCTTATATTTAAGCTACAATTAAATTTTTTTCACGAACAGTATAACAAATTAAATTTTTATTCTTAAGAAAGTCAAATAATGTTAACTACATGAAATAATTTTTTAATTAAGCATTTTAATTTGAAAATAATATATAACAAAAATAAGTGATGATTTTTTTTTTTTTAAATAAAAAAAATAACTTATGGTGCGAAAGTATATATGACATCTAATTATCAGAATTTCATATTTATATATGGGACCTTTTTGGTTTCCAGGGACCTCCGCAAAAGTTAATGAAATAAAAAAACATCCTACAATACGAATTGAAAGTTGGAAATGATTTGGACAAATGTGAAATAAACAATGTCACTCAGTAGAACCTTCCATTAAATTAAGGCCCTCCCATTTGCATATAAAGATGCCATAATGTTGAGAATCATAATACTATATATATAATATATAATATATCATATATATATATATATATATATATATATATATATTATTATATATATATATATTATATATATTATATATATATAATATTATTTATCTATATATATATATTATACGGTAATAAGTATATATATATTTACGGTGAAAATGGGTGGTGTGGAGAAAGGAATGAGAGGAGGAGAGAAGGAAATGCAATTCTGATGAGTGCGACTTGTGGTACAGAGCTATGGTAGATTTTGTGTGTGAGAGTTACTAGAATTCTAGATGGTTAAATTTAAGTTTTGAAAGGTCAGGTATAGTTTTTGTGACATATTGGGGGTCCATCTGAATGGTAATGGTTTGAATAGAGTGGTGATCTTTCTGGATAATCTGAAATGATGTTTTGGATAGGTTGGTAGGAGGTTCAGATTAATTGTTGTTGGTGACCTAAATGGTTGGTAGGTATCTTTAAAAAGGGATGCGTATGAACTAGGAGGTTTTGGGGTGGTCGGGGAGAAATGAGAATGGTAGGAAGGTGATGATAATTCTGTGAGAGAGGGTATGTGTGTAAGTAAATACTTTCTTTAAACACAGAGTATTCATAAGTATACTAGAGTTGGTGTACATAGAGATGGTGTCGAAGTGAAAGTATAGTTGATTTTGTGTTGGTGAAGATGTTGAAGTATGTGTTGGATGGTAAATCAGTGAGGGGGTTAGGAATGGGATTATCGGATCATTATGTTGTTTTATGTAAAATTAAGTTAGTGGGGGCTTGGATGGAGAGGAAGGTGATAGGGAAGGAAGTGGGTAGAATTAAGAGTGAGAAGTTAAGTGAACAAGGTAATAAGAATAAGTATTTAGGAGCGCTCGCAAATAAATCAGTTGATATGTGAAGAAGGTTGAACTGAACCAAAACCTGGAGCAAATGAAAGGAGCGGTTGATAGCAGTGCAAAGGAGGGATGTGGATGTGCTAAAGTAGGAAACAGGAATGTTAGCATCGAATGGTGAAATGAAGGTGATGCAGGCGGTTAAAAGCAAAAAAGAAGCGTGGTTGAATGTACTAAAAACCAAAAATGAAGTTTCAAAAGAAAGATGTTTGGAATTATATAAAAGGAAAAAAGAAATACTAAAAGGTGCATACATAGGAGGAAAAAAAAAAGAGGTAAATGAACAGTTTAAAAGGAGGATGAATGGGGACTTACAAGGAAGCTCTTCTGGAAGTCTGGAAGGAAGCCGCGAAAGGTTAAGAATGAGAAAAAGGGATCTGCTTAGAATAAATGAATAATAGATGGCGCTTTCGTAACTGATGAAATGGATTTGAGGGGAGTGTGGAGGGAACACTTCGAAAATCTGCATAACATTGGCAGTAATGAAGAGGTGACAGTGAATGTATGTAGGTTTGATGGTGCAAGAAGGAATATATATTTTGGGGATGAGGTCATTAGTAAGGAGGAGGTAATGGATAGAGTGAGAAAGTTGAGAATGGTATCTGCAGGAATAGATTGAAATTACTGGTGAATATTGATCAAGAACGGAGGTGAGATGGTTATTGAGTGGAAATTTGGGATTTTGTTGTTTTAAAAGTTTTTGTGTAAAAAGCGTTTATGGAGGGTATATTTCCGAGGGATTGGAGGAAAGCGGTAATAGTACCCTTATTAAGGGTAAGAGAGATAAGGGTAACTGTAGGAATTAATAGGGGAATTATTTATTGAGTCTTGCAAGGGAAGATTACATCTGTATTTTTGTCGAAAGAGTGGTCGGTCGAGTGACTGAAGGACTGATTGTGAAGAAAAGGTGCGTTTAGGAGTGGTAGAGGATGTGGATCAATCTTTACATTGAAACAATGGACGAGAGGAGGGAAGGAATAATATTTTTATTGTAGTGTTATTATGAGATTGGTGGAAAAGATGGTGTGAGGTATTAATAGGGGGAAGTTCTAAGTTAGTGTTGCGAGGGATGTGTCTACTGATCATATGGGTGGTGGGTGGTGATAAGCTTCTGAAATGAATCAAAAAAGTATGTAAGACGTATAGTGAAGCGTGTTGTAGGAATAAATGAGTCGAACAGTGATTGTTAATATTAATAGCGGAGTGAGACAGGGATATGTTATGGTCTCCTGGTTATTCAATTTGCATATGAATGGGGTTATGGAAGAATTAAGTCAGGGGTGGCAAGGGATGGTGTTGAATGATGGAGAATGGAAGAGAGAGGAGGTTGCCCTATATTATATGCGATGATTTGGTTTTGTGTGGCGAATCTGAAGAGATTTGAGAGATTGTAGAGAGATTGGCAGGGTATGTAAAAGGAGGGGTTGAAAGTATATGTAGATAAGAGTAAGGTTATGTTGTGAGTGAGACATCCTCGGTGTGAAGTTATGTTAGATGTGAGCCACTGGAACAAGGCGTCCTGGTTTAATATTAGATATACGTTGGATGAATAGGGAAGATGATGGCAGAGTGTATGGAGTTGTGAATGCAGGAAGGGTGGCTGATACAATTAAATCGTTGGTGGATGAAAAGGGACTAAGTCTTGAGTACGCTAGAAGTCTTACATGAAGGTATGTTGCTACCTGTGTTAATGTATAGTAGTGAGACTATGATCTGGAATAAGAGGTTTAGATCTAAAGTACAATGTGTTCAGATGGACAACACTCTGGGACGTGTTAGTGTGAGAAGAATTGATAAAATGAGGAATGAACGTATTAGAGAGTTGGTGTGAAGAAAGGGGTAAATGAAAGAATAAATGAAAGTACATTGAGATGGTTTGGTCATGTGGAAAGGATGGATGATAGTCGGTTGGTTAAGCGGATATATAGTGGTGTGTGTGTTGGGAATCGACCGGCTGGGAGACAGAAGAAAAAGTAGATTGAATCAATAAAGGGGAAAAATGGGGAGGAGAAAAAATCCTGGAGGGGAAAAGTGAGAGTTTATTCTCTCATTTACGCTTCTTCCCACTACGCAACTCCCTAATGCTTTCATTCCTAATTTTATTAATTCTTCTCACACCTAACATGCCCCTTAGATTGCCCATCTGAGCACATTGTACCTTAGATCTAAACCTCCTATTTCAGAACATAGTTTTACTACTATACACTAACACAGGGAAAAACATACCCATATGCAGAACTCAAACGCACTTATTCAGAAACGAAAATGCTTCCTATAAGTATCCCTCTTACAGTGACGAGCACTTAATTCTGCAGTAGAATCATGGCCCCTACCACCAATTATATTTCCTAACTCAACACACCGACCTTTAATTGAAGCAAAAAAAAAATCTTTAACTCACACCCCTTTCCCATCCAGTCATCCAAAACTACCCTGATAAAACACATACCCTACAAATAACTTCTTAATACCAACAACCAAAAACACAATCCTACGAGCCCGACTTCTTGAAGTTTGTGCGGAGGAATGAACACAGCAGTGACAAGCAAAAGTATGCCTGGCCAGACTCACATCAGGACATCATCATTCCCTTCAAAATTACAAACAGATTTAACCAATCTCCAAATCCCTTCTGCCCCATATGTCCGTTTAAAATATAATTATTTTTCAATATATAATACAATGAAGCCAATTATTTTATATAACTTTTTAAGTATTGATTGAATAGGATAAACTTCTATTTTCAAATTAAATAGAGCACCTCTTATCAAATAAAGGCTACTCAGCGTCTTACGAGAAGGTAAAAGAATTCAAAGAGCATGGAAGGATATTTGATTTGACTTTGATCGGATGCTCCCGGCATAAAAAAAAATAAACTGTACTGGAAGAGGCCGACTATTAGGATTAACAGCGACGGGAACTATCAAAGAACCAGATTTTCCTTTAAAAAACTAAAGATCTTAGTTCTTCCTGAATAATCCCTTTATTATAACTATAGAAATATTTCTTTAATTTCCTAAATAACTAATGGTATACATTACATATTGAACGAAGTATAAATGGAAAAAAATTTCATTATTTTTACTGATGAATCTTTGTGACAAATCTTACAGATTTGTAATAATTAAAATACATTTGGTATTAAAATTAATGTAATGATATTTTTTACAAACTTGCTTGCAGTAATTCGGTTTGCATAATTATGTATTATATTTTTGAAATGTAAAGAAGTAAAAGAGATTGAATGGATACCTACGGAGAAACAAATAGCAGATGTGTTAACAAAAGAGAGAGTAAATGGAAAAAACATTAAACATTATATAGAAGGAGGGGACAAAGAGTGAAAGGAGAGCGAAAGGAGACAAAAATGAGTAAGATTGTTTTTCTTAGGTATGTGAGGGAACAGAGACAAATACCGTAAGTCACTAAGACACTAATACAGAAGGGCCCATCAGGTTAGTAATTAAGCCCTGATAAGCGGGGTTTTAGACAGTTATAACGATTGACGTAAAGCAGCCTCTCTTATTTTTCAGACGCTTTGCAAATGTTATTATAAATTTATTTTACTCGATCTATATGAACCTATGGTATTGGAATATATATATTTGTAAATACTTGGAAAGAAAACTTATGGGAAATAAGTTATTGTCACAAGCACTATTCTTTTATTGATGTAAAAATTCAGAGAGGGACAGACAGACTTGGCTGTTGGTTGGATTGGACAATAATATTGATGATGTATTATTATTATTAAACCTTCTTCAGAGTGTATGTCTGTCTGGTTAATTGTTTTTGTAATACCTATTTCTTTTAAAGAAAGAAAAATAACTAACATATTAATATATTAACATATCATATGTTTTACCTTTGTCTCTTACTATTATAAACTCAGTTCATCAATATTATTGCTGCGCCATCATTTTTGTTCAGGTAACTGCATTTTTGTATAACCTTTTATGTGTATTTACTCAGTTTATAATAACAACTATTCTAACGGGAAATTATTTAAAGATATATCAAGATGGGAGGTTCAGATGATGAGAGAAAAACGAGGGAGATACAGCAGAATAAGTATAGTAGCTGTCCAAGATTCGGGGGTGAGGATGATGAGGAGTTCGAGGTGTGGTTGGATAGAGTAAGAGCATGGGAAACATATGTAGATGGAATTGCGAGGTTCCCAGGAATAGAAGTAAAGTTAAGTTTGAGAGGAGATGCCTTTAAGGTAATCAGAGGAATACCAGATGAAAAACTGAAAGAGAAAGGGGGCGTAGGTTTGATCGTGGAATCACTGAAGGGAGTATATGGGAGAAATTTGGTGAGTGATAGGTTCAATAGATTGAGATTTTTATTTAACATTCAAAGGAAGAAAGAAGAAAATATGCGAGCATACATCCAGAGGTTTAAGGGAATTTATGAGGATTGCGAGAAGGCTGGAGTGACTGTAGGAGAGGAAATGAAAGGTTATCTATTACTGGATAGATCTGGGTTGGAAGAAACAAAGAAACAGTTAGTGTTAGCCTCAGTGGGAAGTGAGAGTATAACTTTCGTAAATGTGAAAGAATCGTTACAGAGAATATTTGCTGAGAGAGAAGAGGGTGAATGGCATAAAAGAAAGGAAGAAAGAAGTTCACCTGGACAAGGACATAATTGGGAAGAGAGAGGAGTGAGAAACTGGGGAGTTGCCAGGGGGACTACACACACAACACACACTACATACAACAGAAGAGAGCAAGCACAAAGGAAGAACCCAATCAGGTGGGGAAGAGTAACACAGTGTTTGATTTGTAAATCCGAATACCACTATGCATATAATTGTCCAAACAAAAAGGAGCGAGTTGGGAATGAGAGTGAAAGAGAGAAAAAGGAGGATGGAAGAGAGAGAGTGTATTGGGAGGATATAAAAGAAGAGACTGATTGGTCTGAAAATATTGAAGGGATCCTAGATACTGGTTGCGTAGCAACCATTTGTGGGGAGAAGTGACTAGGAAAGGTGTTAGTGAATATAAGTAGGGATGACATTGAGAGAATGAATAAGGAACAAGAACACATAACAGGGCAGTATGTATTTGGGGAAAGTAAGTATGAGGCCTTCAAAGCCGTTAAAATACCATGTAGAGTAGGGGGAATTAAATTTTGGATTAGGACAGAAGTTGTGAAGGGGGAAATTCCATGGTTAATAGGGAGACAGACTATGGAAAAAATGAAAGTTCGGATAGATTTAAGTGAGAAAAAAGTTATTTTTGGGGATTTAGGTAACACAACTTTACACTATAACACCTTAAGACATATTAGAGTAGGGATAATTGACACCAGTTTAGATCGTAATCAGAATGGGATGTGGTATGGTAGGTATAAAAAGGATTGGTTATTAGAACCAAAGGGAAGAAGAATGAAGTTATTAAAGTTACATCTACAATTTGGTCATGGGAATTGGGAAAAACTTATGAAAATGATAAACACAGCATATCATAACGAGGAGGGTGTGAGTGTAGAAATAATGAAGGAGATAGAGGAGGAGTTAAAGGAAATATGTAACACCTGTAAGGTTTGCTTAAGGTATAAAAGGACACCAGCCAGACCAGTAGTTGGCTTCCCTCAAAGCCAAACATTTAATGAAGTGGTAGCAATGGATTTAGGGGAATATAAAGGAAAATTGTTTCTGTTGTTGGTAGATGTCGCAACAAGGTTTTGTCAGGGAGCATGGATAAGAAATAAGAAAGGAGAAGTAATATCAGAGAAAGTATTAGACAAGTGGATTAGTGTCTTTGGGGCACCAGAATGTTTATTTTCTGATAACGGATTAGAATTCAATAATAAAGAGATGAGAAATTTAAGCGAAAAATTCGGTATTAAAATGAGATGTACGGCTGCAGAGAGTCCATGGAGTAACGGGATATGTGAGAATCTAATAGGACTAGTGAAGGAGAATATGAGAAAGTTGGAAGAGGAGGTACCCAATTTAGAAATATGCCTCAAGTGGACTATTGCTGCCAGGAATAGCCTATCAATGAAGGGTGGGTATGCTCCTAATCAACTGGTATTTGGTAGAAATTTAGGTGTACCAACAATTGAGGAAGGGAAGAATAAAATCAGTATGTTGGAGAAAGGAACTGAAGGTGATCTCCTAAGAGACACACTGACTGGACTACATCGAGCTAGAGAAATACATATAAAAAGAGAATCAGAGGATAGAATAAGAAGAGCCATGTTAGAAAACGTCAGGGAACATAAGTTAGAAGAAGCTCAGATAGGAGAAGAAGTATACTATAAGAGGGAAAATGAAAAGAAATGGAGAGGACCAGCGAAGGTGATAGGGAGAGACGGGAAAGTGGTAATAGTAAAACATGGAAGCTCAGTGCGTTGGGTAAACAGAGTTCATATAACAAGAATACAAGCCGAAATTACTAATGAAAAGAAAATCGAATCTCATGAGGATAAAGAGGAATTACTGGAGAAAGAGGAAAGTGGTAAGGTAAGGAAGAGAGAGCAAATATTCAGTGATTCAGATAGTGAAGGAGAGAATAGTATATACGGGGACGTTCAAAAGAAAAGACAGGAAATAAAAGAGAAAAGAGATGAAAAGAAAATCAATAAAGAGGCTTTAAAGAGAGGGGAGAGGTATATGATATGGAATGAGGATGAGGAAGGAAGGCAGATTGAGATATTAGGAAGGGCAGCGAAGAAAAGCAGTAAAAAATATAGTCAAAGCTACAACATCATCGATATAGAAACAGGAGAGAGGGAGTGGGTGGATTTAAGATATTATCCAGGAATAGTGGATCTACCCAAAGATTCTGAGGAATACCAAAAACCGGAGAAACAAACTGAAGTCGAAGAAATTAGTGAAATTGAAGGGGAAGAAAGCGTGAGAGAGAATGATCAGACAGAAACTGAAGAAACTGAAGAAGAGAGTTTTTATTTCGAAAATACAACGGAAAAAGTGGAAATGGAACAACAACAGGAGGCAAAAAGACGGGAATTAGAGAGTTGGAAAGAAAACAATGTCTATAAAGAAGCTCATTGGGCGGAATGGAAAGGAAAGAAAGTTATGAATACGAGATGGGTCATGACAGAAAAGGACATTGAAGGAAGACACGGTTGGAAGGCTAGATTAGTAGTGAGAGGTTTTGAAGAAAAAGGGAAGGATTTAGTCACTGATGCACCGACATGTGCTACGGAAACTCTCAAACTATGTATTGCAATTATGGGGCGTTATGGATGGTCATGCAAAAGTATGGACATCAAAACCGCATATCTCCAAGGAGATGAATTGCAAAGAGAAGTATACATAAAACCACCAAAGGAGGCACAGAGCGGGCGCGTATGGAGACTTAATAAAGGGGCTTACGGGTTAAAAGATGCAGCAAGAATTTGGTATGAGAAGTTGGTGAAGGTGATACAGGAGACGGGGGGAAAAAAAGAGTTTTCTTAACCCTACCATCTATAGGTGGAAAAGGAAGAATCAATTAATAGGTGTTATGTGTTCACACGTAGACGATTTACTATACGGGGGAACAAAGGGATTTGAAAGAGAAGTGATAGGGAACTTAAAGAGACATTTAAAAATCGGTAACGAAGAAGAGGGATGTTTTAAATACATAGGGGTGGAGATAGAGGAACGGGAGGGGTATATTGTTCTTAGTCAGAATGATTACATCAAAGAAATAAAAAAGGACATGGAGATATACGGGAAGATTAAGAATGATAGAGTGTTAGGAAATAATGAGATGACAAGGTTCAGGTCTCATATAGGTAAGCTTAATTGGGTAGGGCAACACACTAGACCAGACATATCTTTTGATGTAAGTATCTTAAGTAAACACAATAAAAAGGCAACTGGGAAAGAAATGAAAGAGATCGATAGAGTTATAGAAAGGGTGAGAAAAAAAAAATGAATATACGGATGGACAAACTGAAGGGAAGAAAGTTAGAGTTCGAGATATTTACAGATGCATCTTTTGGTAATGTAGAAGGTATGAAATCACAGATTGGTTATTTGATTGGAATAAAAGATGAATTGGGTAATAGATGTCCGTTATTTTGGAAATCTGGAGTCGCAAAAAGGATAGCAAGGTCAACAATAGAAGCAGAGACCTTGGCCTTGAATGAGGGGATTGATACTGGAATGTATTTGAGAGAATTATGGACAGAGTTAACAAATGAAGTGATAGAAATAAGAGTGAAAGTGGACAGTAAGACACTGGTGAATGCTTTAGGGTCTACATCTGGTGTATTGAATAAAAGATTGAGAATTGATATAGGTTGTTTGAAAGAAAGATTAGAAAAAGGAGAAGTAAAAGAGATTGAATGGATACCTACGGAGAAACAAATAGCAGATGTGTTAACAAAAGAGAGAGTAAATGGAAAAAACATTAAACATTATATAGAAGGAGGGGACAAAGAGTGAAAGGAGAGAGAGAGGAGAGAAAAAGGGGTAAGATTGTTTTTCTTAGGTATGTGAGGGAACAGAGACAAATACCGTAAGTCACTAAGACACTAATACAGAAGGGCCCATCAGGTTAGTAATTAAGCCCTGATAAGCGGGGTTTTTAGACAGTTATAACGATTGACGTAAAGCAGCCTCTCTTATTTTTCAGACGCTTTGCAAATGTTATTATAAATTTATTTTACTCGATCTATATGAACCTATGGTATTGGAATATATATTTGTAAATACTTGGAAAGAAAACTTATGGGAAATAAGTTATTGTCACAAGCACTATTCTTTTATTGATGTAAAAATTCAGAGAGGGACAGACAGACTTGGCTGTTGGTTGGATTGGACAATAATATTGATGATGTATTATTATTATTAAACCTTCTTCAGAGTGTATGTCTGTCTGGTTAATTGTTTTTGTAATACCTATTTCTTTTAAAGAAAGAAAATAACTAACATATTAATTTTATTAACATATCATATGTTTTTACCTTTGTCTCTACTATTATAAACTCAGTTCATCAATATTATTGCTGCGCCATCATTTTTGTTCAGGTAACTGCATTTTTGTAAAACCTTTTATGTGTATTTACTCACATTGTAAATTTATTCCTTTTTTAAATTTTGGTGATTGGGCAAGAATTAAAACTCGGCTGCGAACACTTGGTGGCGACAGGTTTGGGATAGCTACCCTTAAAGTTCGATTTCCTGTAGTCTCCCCCTGTTACCCTCCCGAGAAGGGGATTAAGCAAGCTAAAAGGAAGTTTTTTTTTAAAAAGGATAATTTAATCATTTAAGTTTAGATTTTCAAATTATGGTGCAAAAAAAATTTAATAAAATTTTCTAGATAAAAGTCTCTTTTTGAGTTGTATTATGTTGCTACCTTAACTAAACATCCTGTCATTGAATACATTTGATTGAGAGAAGGATAAGTATTTTCTTGTAGTGTCTGGAAGATACCATCCTTCAAAAGTTTCCTTTAAATTTAAAATATCTGTGGTTATACTTATAAACTTGTAGAGTACGTATATATGTATACTGGAAATTACAATAAAAAGTATGTTTTTCATTTTAATAAACTTGTATAAAGGTAATATGAAAGTTTGGATAATATACTAGAAGACTGCCCTACCTGACCGATTGTCCGACCTCCAGCAGGAGCAAAAATTTTTTTAGGCCGAATTCAAAGATAATTATTATACTAGTATATATTGATAAAAAAATTAATGACTGAGTAGGAAGTATGTGAAGATGGGTAAAAAGAAAACTAATAAATCATTGAAGTTTAAAGATATAATCCACACATGAGTTGATAAGAGAATCTAATTTATACATTCCTCATGTGAATTGTTTTTTTTAGGTCTTTTTCATACATGGTGTGCTCCTTTAAAAATAAAACCTTGTATGGTAAACAAATAACATGTTAGAAATAAGCAATTTAAATGAAAATATTAAAGAATGAAGAAAAATATTAAAAGATAAGACATTAGAAATAAAATGATAAGTGAAAAAAAAATTAACACATTAGCCTAGTTCTTAGTATTCTAACTTTGAATATAAAAAGACAAATCAAGAAAAATTTAACAAGTTAAAGTCCATGTTCGTATTTATAACTTTAAATATTGGGAAGGTCATTTAAGGTTTAGGATGTATTATCATTATTATTAGGATGTATTATCATTATTATTAGGATGTATTATCATTATTATTAGGATGTATTATCATTATTATTATTATTATTATTGGCAAATATGCTTTTAATTAAATTGAAGATGAAATTTAGAATTGTATAATAACACTAAATAGGTTGAGTAAATAACCTTTGTTACCATTATGGTGTAAGAGGGCTGGTGATAGTGGTCTGTTCATTAGAACTATACTAAAATACTATTCATCATCATCTTCCTTTTTTCCCCCAAGACTGGGGGTAAGGTGGGTGACATGCATCGGAAAAGAAAAGTAGTAGAAGAATATGAGCACAAGTCGACAGAAGCCAGCTTACCGCCCCTTTATAACCATTAATGAGAATCGTTTCCAGTCAGAAAATCCACCCTAGACTTCATGGGAGCGCGACGGACCCTCACTATGGCATATCGTCATTCTTGGCCCAGGTGAGCCACAACAATATCCCCTCACAAAACCCGCCATTCACTCCTATTATACACCTTTCTTCTCGCCTCTGCCAAACTCACATTTCTCTCTCCAGACATTCCTTTAAGGAGGACTCAATCCCACTTTTCTGCGTCCTACCACCGTCATTCCAACACCAGTCACCACTAACAATCGCGCTTAACCAACCGACTATCATTCATCCTTTCACATGACCAAACCATCTCGAGTACTTTCATTATTCTCTCATTTATCCTTTCTTCACACCACACAACTCTCTAATACGTTCATTCCTCATTTTATCAATTCTTCTCATACCTAACACGCCCCAAAGATTGTCCATCTGAACACATTGTAATTTAGATCTATACCTCTTATTCCAGACCATAGTCTCACTACTATATATTAACACTGGTAATAATAATAATAATAATAATAATAATAATAATAATAATAATAATAATAATAATAATAATAATAATAATAATGTCTTAGACATCTTCTGGATATAAAAAATAAGGAAAAAGGAATAATTGGATGATATACCTTGTCAATCTTTCTATCTTTTTTCGAAGCACTAATGTGTCTTCTCTCTTTTCTTAAACACAAACCGATAAACAAAACTCCGAATAATACATAAGCAATATTGGAAAAAATATGATTGAAATCGGACAAAGGCCCCAGTGGATGTGCGCACCAAAAATTAAAGTAACAAATATCTTGATTTCCCGTTTCGTCAAGAACCTGAAAGAAATAAATCAAAGAATTTGTCTTCGCTAACAGAAAAGTCGATATGAATTACAAGCAGATCAAACATTTTAGTATATGTTTAAATAGTAGTACTAGAGATTTAAAAAAAACGAGGTCTACCAAGGAGACTAGTTATTATTTCCAAATTATATTTCTAAAAATATGTATTAATATTAATACAAGTAATAAAAAACTATTCGTTTAACAAAAATATTCACAATGATGAACACACGTTAAATACTCATCTAATACTACAGGTATTTAGTTACAAAAAACAAAACTATTTTTTACTTCTTTGGAAACTATTTCATACCTTTTGATAAGTTGCAACAAGTTGAACAACAGGAACAGCATAAAAGATAGCGATTGTCAACAATCCCAATATATATAAGAAAGATTTGTGCTGCAGAACCAGATATTTTTCCGATATTATATATATATATCTATATATCACTTATATATATTATTATAATTATTATATATAATATATACTACTATATTATATATATATATTTTTATGTGATTAGGTATATATATTAATATTTAAGTATAATAATATATTATATATATAATACTATATATATATATAATATATATTAATAATATTATATTTATATATATATATATATTATTAAATATTATATTATAAATTATCTCTGACATCAGTTTATTAAGTAACGCACAAAAGTGTATGGTATTACGTATTAGGGTATCGGCATACAAAGAATTTTAGCGATTACATCCTCTCAGGGTAACTAGCATGCCCGATACCGATACCGATACCAGCCACTTACAACACTCAACTCTCGCATACATCGGTATCGGTATACACTATATACTTCGCTTATAGTACAGACTATTATATAATACCATATTATACTATTACGCTTCATCTTATATCATATAGCTCGCATGGTCAAGTAGTGTTAGGTACTAAAGTTATTTTTTATATCGTATTCTTTGTACTATATCTGGTTCTATGTATCATGGACTCTAATCAGTAGTTAGCTTAATATACATATAGTACTCTATTTATAGTGACGATCTTATCAATATATCAATTAATTATACATTTACTTACGTCTCTATATATTATATTTTATATTATATTCGAAGCTTCTGGATACTTTTTCCGCGTTACATAATAAATAAACTATAGTAATTAAGAGCAAATAACCATGTGATATCAACATTCCGCAACACCTTTGTTTTTCATGTCTGTCAGCATGCGTAAAAATGAAATCCAGAGGATCGGAATTGATTTGGGTTCGAAGTGATTAGCAGAGAGACACTTTGAGTGAGGAATATCAGTTCGTGGTATTTGATAGAGATTCGCCAGATAGAAATGATAAATCTCTCTTTACATCGAATATTGTATAAAGACGTTGTGTTACCACTTACTTATATTCCTCTTAGGTTCAGGTTATGAATATAAAAAATTGGTAGATATCAGCGTGGTAAGAATGATACTAATTATACTTATAGACTGATATATCCGTTAGATGTACACTGCACTGAATAGTTAGCTCCTCCGACTTTATTGCAACATTAGTGAGAGAATGAATTGTGATTCGACTAAGGTTACACTGATAAAGACAACCTGTCTGAAATATAACAATGCTGATAATTAATTATTTCAGCACTGCAGTATTCAGTATCAATATTATTATCAGTAAATAGTGTTACAGCCTTATATATAAATCAAAGTAAAAATCCCAATGAACATTAAATGATATAGTATCTCACTGACTTTCGACGATTGGTTTATTAAGAAATTCTCGCGCTAAATTTGTGCACTCATTGCCTTACTTTGCACAGTTTCTCTATAAGAGAAAGCTTTATTTCTAAACCTAAATCAAAATAAATCAAAAAGTATAAAAACAATTTCTACCCACATCGGCACATCAACATATAGCTCATAGCAGATGGGATAAGATTGGTTAATCAGTTTGAAAGACAGAAGTAGTTTATGAGCATATATAAAAGATATACCATCGTTATCTGTGTTTAGTCATTCTTGTTGCATCTTTCAGGAGTCATTTTTATTTTAATTACCTATGACTACTCACCTTTTCATAAACAATAACAATTTTACGAACATGTTTGAGGATTTCATTAAAAAAGGTAGCCACCAACAACTTCTTTAACAGTAAAACGTCTTGCGTGCAAAGGTTGGTATGAGATTATTCTATACGCACACATAAGTAATGTTTAAGTCAAATTGAAATATCTCGGTTATAGACCAGCTTATAAACAATTATATGAGTATACATACGGGTTGATTGCTATTAAATCGAGGTCGTCTTACATAAAATTACAGATCACGCATTTTTAAGTGTCTATGGTGGGTATGACGTCACATAAGCTATGGACTTTTTGTCACAGGACTCGAATAGATAAATCTAATAATAATTATATCGCTCCGCTGCTCAGAGGTAGAGCATAATAATAATAGTGAAGAACTTTAAGCATAACTTACAATATAATTACTTTGGGCATCAATGGTTAATTATGAATAACCGAACTGAAATAATTGAGATGAGTCTATATTATGACATAGTTAACTATCTGGAGGAGGCAATATGAAAAAAGTCGTCCTCTAAAAGTTAATAAGGGTTTATTCTTGAGGTGAAGTTATGCATTAATGAGAATTTCTTAAAGATGGCACAATGTGTTTATTTAGGAGCAGTACTAAGTGTCTCCGGACTATATATGAGACGAACACGAGCATGCATAGTCAGAGAGTGAAACTCTAATCAAAGCTACTCAATTACGCATCGTAATCTTCATTTTCTGATTTGGCCAGTAAGCTTTTATAGCATAACGCTAGACGATTGGACCAGCTTGGCTCTCTGTAAGTTTGGGATATTCATAAACTTCATAAGAACACTTCGTTAAAATATTATATGAGCTCTAATTGGCTTGCTTGAAATATTTTAGTAGATGACTTTCTTATAGCTCGTGGATGTTCTGTTCTAAATTGTATGACGATTAATCTTTAAGCACTTTGGGTCATAAAAACATGGTTTCATGACGCTAAGTGCCTGAAATCATATGGTCTCACTGCCTATCTCATCTCTCAATTCATAGAGAAAATTGTTTAAATTGACTGTTATCGCTTTGCATATAAGCAATTCAGAGGTTTACAATATTTAAGTATCAATAACCACGCTGTTTGGGTTCATGATTATGTGTTCATTTCATTACAATACTTAAAAAATTCATAAAAGAGCTTCTAAAAGTAGAAGCTTCTTCTCATACAGATTTATAGTGTGTTGTTAATATATATAGCTTTTTAGAGAACTTTCAATTCATACCTATTATACTTGGTCAATATTTTGGAAAATAGTGATTTTGTTTTACAGTAGGAATTTCATTGTAAATATCATATAAATATATTCAATTCTCATTTTCCTCAATGGCAATCACTATTCTTTGTATAAATAATATAAACAACGTAAGTGATTCTTGTGCTATATATCAAGATTTAGTTGAACACTGAATATAAACAGTATGTGTGTGTGTAATTGAGTTTGTAGGAATGGTAAATTTTCTTTTACATATATAAGTGTATCGCGACGCCTCGATTGATCAGATCAATATATTGGTTCAAGTTTATCGATTAAATCGCAAAAATAAGACCAAGTTCATGCTTATTAGACTTGCCCTAATGGAAATTGGTTTATGTTGGGAACTCAAATTAGTTTCATGAGCCATTGAGTTGTCAAATGTCAGATAAATTTATATATAGAACACTTTTGCTAAAATATTAAAATACTTAATACATGTTAAGATGACTTAAGTTACATGTTTATAGTGTAATGGCATTTTAAAAATTTGCACGTAACTCTGTAATGCGCTTAAGTATGTCGGGTAGCATGCTCTTAATCTATATTCATTTCACTTTTAAGATTTACTGATTGAATAGATTACAGTTTACATTCAACGTCGACAAAACACATTTGAAAAAAATAATTTGGTATTGTGTGGCGAATCATAGATGCATTTTTAATGAAAATTTTATTACATATTCATAGAGCTAGTCTATGTAAGAAATACTCTAGTTATATATAAAAGTTTCTGCCATATTTGTATGGCTTTATCTAAAGCATTGTACTGACTTTATAAGCTTGATTATCTCATCGCGTTTGCTATTATCGTTACATATGTCATACTAAGTGATCTTTCGAGCGTTGTGAGTTGTCAATCATTTAAAACGACTTTTGATTGTAAGTTTACTCATGTAATGTAGGCGATGTGCTGTCTTTCAATCTGCTTGCGATGTTAACGAACAGATTCGTTCTCTACCAAATAGTCTCAAATACCCCCAAACATCTTAGATAATTTTAATATTCTGCGTGCTGTAAGTCATCCAGAAACTTGAAAGCTTCATCTCTATACTGATCTACATTCATATAGTGATGCATGCTCAGTACTCTATTGATATATAATATCTTATTATAATTTGTTGTCCATATTAAACTTGGCTCTTGTGTGATTCATTGTTATTCTCGGTCAGTGCTTTACATTCACATTACTAATGATGAAAGACGTACAACTCATGCATCTAAGCGGTGTATATATAGTAGCAATCTTTATAATTTGATCAATTTGTCGCAGTTAGTCCATATAATGTCATAGATGTATCTATTTCTACTGATAGCTAAACCTTCTCTGTTGTGGTACTAGATGCATATACTCTCCATCATACTATGCACTCTATCCTAAAATCAGTCTTCTATTAAATTTGTTATTTGATATTTCTCAGGTAGATATAAGCTATACCTCGTATTTTAATCTCGCTCTGATTCTGATCTACAATTCCATAGACAGCAAAAGAGCATTTAATACACGTTGAAATTCCGTTGATTTCGTTAATATCGCGATTGTGTACTTTTCACAGGCTGGTTTATATTTTGTCATATACATTTTTCATAGAAATGGAAAGGCTCCTCAGTTCAGTTGAACACTATTTGACTTAATTTGACCTCAATTTTACATGGCTTGTACTTGCATTGTGTCATTTTTTAAAAGTTCGTTAGCATATATATCTTATAACATAGTCTGTATAGCAATCTCTACATGTGCATTTAAATAATGTTGAAATGCACTGAATGCTTTTATCGCTATGACTTTTGTGATATAAGATCCTATCTTATGACGATAATAACATTACTACAAGAGTTTGCACACATCAAAACATTATTAATTCATTGTGTATGTAATTTTATGATATGTCAGTTAAGCATCATCGTATTCTTTTTATTAAATTCTCTTGCATGTAGAATGATTATTGCATTACCTACAAGATATTTACATACTGGCAATTATCTATATTTTACAACTATTTAGAATTTACAATAATCAACTCCTTTATTCTATACATGGATAGACTGAAGACTTCTGCAGATCAACTATTTTCATTATTTGTAAATATCTTTCTAATATAAGTCTCATGGTGCTCACTTCTATACAATATCACTAATCGTGTCTAATATAATAATTACTTTCTGCATGATTAATAAAATACTAATCCCTACAGATTACATTTCGTAAACAAAATATAATTTAATACAAAATTATTCACCAAATATGAATTACTTTTATCTCTGAAAGTGTCCAAGCACTCTTAAATTATTCAAATCGTTTAAATCGATATTATATTGAAAATTAGTTGAGTTTAAGTCCATTAAGTAATGCTAAAATGGTGGTAATCATTAAACATTATCATTAATTCATAAGAAAGAAGGATATTAACTCTTTAAATATACATGTTAATATTGAAGCATTCTTTTAAATTTGTATTTTATTTGGTCATGTTTGAAAGGTACTCAAAATTTCTTAGAGTATTACATGTATGGTTACGCCAATATAAGTGTCATCTATAGTTTATTTTCTATAAAATAAATGGCATAACTTCAATTATGGTGAATCTATTTCAACTCTCATTCTAACACCTATTATCATTTAGTATCATCCATGGCAGATATATCAATTTTGTATTCGTCATATATATTTATGTGAAATTATTATTGCGTGAGATTTGAGTGACTAAAAATATGAATGGAAATGTTTAAACATATTGTAATATTCTTTAAAACAGCTTATCATCTTTTTTCCAATCTCTATAATATCTAATATTCTTATACATTTTGTCAATATAAGGAATTTTTTGCATGTGTATATGTACCTTTATACTACTGTTCAATCGTTTGATTCTGAATTATAGCTCTTGATTAATAGATAAAGCACAATAATCATATACGTGTTCACAATATCATAACTCTTAAGCGCACAAGGAATAACTCTAGAGAGAGCGGATCGAGATTTACCGAGAGTCCATCCATCGCTATGCACCAGTAAGTTCGATTATAATATCTCTATATTCATAAGCAGCCATAGATAGAAACGTAGCGATACGAAATCTGTCATTGGATGTGATTTAAGGGATCCGTATCCGGGCGGGACATCTATTGCAGGGGTACCTAGTGGCTTCGCTATATGCTATTTAGGAAAGCTTGTGAGAGTTCGTTCAAGAGGAGAGTTATGTTCATAAAACATATTTAAGACAATGAAATCAGCTCATACAGAGATCGATTTACTGCATAGTCTAAATACTTAGTGTATCGAACACAATTTACGTGATAATCTTAATCTATATTAACATAGCTTTTCCTTATAAAATGAAAAATTATTAGTGTTAATATGAACTTCACATATATAGTGAGTAAATGTACTAAGTTTCGAAAGAAATTTCTTAGAAAATGAGGATTAGGATTTCTCTTATCGAAGTACCTATATAAATGATGATTTAACAGTGATATAATAATATTCAAATTTCATATATTATTAGATATAAATATATATATATAAACGTTCTCAAGTTTTATAGTTTAATGTATCATTATCACTAGTTTTTAGATATATCACACTATATCATCATTTTATATTTACTCACTAATATATTTTAATTTATATAATTTAGATTTATTCTTATTTTATATATTTAAACTTAGTTGTGATGATACATCTTATATTATTCTCATTGTCTTACGTCAATTAATGTACATGTCTATAATTAATTATAGATATATATTAATATAATTTATTAATTATATTATTATTATTTAATTATTATTAAATTATTATTTATATTTATATTATTATATATTATTACTTATATATTTAATTAAATTATATTATATTATTATATTAATATATTATATTTAATTAATTATTATTATTATTATATTCATTAATTATTAATTATATATTATTATGAAATTGTTATTATATAGATTTTCGGATAAATATATTGAATTTATTCTTGACATGATAATCTTAACTCTTGACAGCTATAATAAAGTCGGCTACTTAGAGCATTTACCGTTATACAGTCTCATTTACTTTTCTTTCTCTTTCTTGAACTTTCTTCTTCTTCTCGTTTTGTTTGTCTTCTTTTCACTTCTTCTTTTTAAGTTCTTGGAAACTCTTCACTATCTATTCCGTGTCAATATATTATATAATATATTGGTTTGTCTAATTTATATTTATTATATATTATGTAAAATCATAGTTCTATAATTCTACCATTATTTATTATTATATATAATTAAAATATAAATTGATTATATTTAGGTTATTGTATTATATTTATATTATTATTATTCATTATATTATTCCTTAATCTTTTTTACATTTTCTTATCTCTTATTAATCTTTTTTATTGTTTCTTATTCTTATGGAATTCTTTAATATTATATTTATTTTATATTATATGATTAGAGGTTAATCCATGATCTTATTGATTATAGTGTAATAATTAATAAACTTCCTGATATCTAGTTTATATATTACTTTCATTATCGGATTATTGAATTAAAATCCCTATTCGATGTTTTTTATCTCACTTAGTATTTTTGGCCGGGGCCCCGAGTCGTGTTCTCTCATATATTGTGATTTCTTTAATTTAGATTGATTAAGATAGCTAATGTATTAGAGACAGGGAATGTTGAACATTATATGATAATTATAGACAGTTAAGAAGTGTCCATCATATTGGACATATCACTGACTGTCCCTCAGTTTCACCTATATTATGAACGACTTACCTCTATTATCAAATAATTGTTCATGTTGTCAAATCCATAAATTGACAATCCATAGGGTTTGGTCAGTAACGTTTTACTATAAGTAACATTTTGTTCACTATATAGATCTACTCATTCTAAAATAGATATAACTATAAGCTAAAAGTACTTGCTATATACACTACTATTATATCAATGTTTTTAATAATCTTTTGTTATATCTTAACTTATTATGTCATATACTATGCACGTTTTCAAATCCTTTTAATATAATTTGACTAATATATCTCACTTATCCGTCAAATTTTGGCTATTAGTATCTCAAAATTATAACTCATAATATAATCTTAAAAATCTAATCTTTCGAATAATTCATTACTCAGTTCCATATCATAATTTTATTCCATATAAATGTTGCAATCGAGTCAACACCTCAACCACCCACTTGTGGCAAATAATTTTCTATCCATTTTTCCCAAAATTAACCCCCTATTATTGAATGTGGAAACTTATAAAACTACCATGTGTCATTAAGATGAGACATTTTCTGCATGTGTAGCTTATTACAGATTTAACATGTTTTCTTTTTTTTATGCATAGGACAGCAACAGAATCTTTAGGAATAGAAACTTAATAGATTCTTCACCATCGTTCTTCTTCCTTCATAAATGGAAATGAAGAATTATCTACACGTAAATGATATTATCTTTTATTGATAGGTATGTCTATGTTATGACAATTAATGTATTAAATTTTGGAGATTTGTGATTAATATGTCTTGTACTAATTCGAATGTAGATCTTTGTTTGATATAATTCATTACATCTATTATATTGGTACCATCTCACAAATAATATGACTTTATTGGTTTTACTACCGGTCGTTTTAGTGTATATACTCTTAGTTTTGGACATTTACTGGACTTCTAATTAACCTACAATCTTTTCCGTGATTTCGATGTAAAAGTATGACCTTGATGGTAATGATGCCAATCATTATACCCAAAGATTTTCTTTTTCTATTGTGCAAATGTCTTTAAATCTTTGAAGTTATTATAAGCAACATATAGAAAGGTATTTTTGTAATAGAGAGTCATCATAGATAAATGTAAGTTACTTGTAATGGAGTTGGGACTTTATAATTCCTCTGGTGCAAACGTTTAGAAGGAGAGAACAGAGAGAGAGAGAGAGAGAGCAGAGAGAGAGAGACGAGAGAGAGAGAGTTAGAGACCGACGTGCGTAGTAGAGTGTTATGATATCGAGGATGAGAAGAGGGAGACCGCCCGATGTGATGTGAACACGGGAAAGAGAGATGACGAAGTAGAGTGCACCGACGAGAGAGAGAGTGAAGAGGGCGTAGACGCAGAGAGAGAGTAATGTGAGAGGGAGACTGAGGAGTATGCAGACGAGAGAAGAGAGAGAAGAGATGAGAGAAGTAGAGAGAGAAAGAGAGAGATGAGAACGAGCAGAGAGAGGAGAGAGAGAGAGAGAGAGAGAGAAGCCAGAAAGATCACTGCAATGATCAGATGAAGAAATAAAGAGAGATGCTAGAGAGAGATCATGGGAGAGAAAAGGAGATGTTCGACAGAATGAAAGAGATTGGAACGAGTAGAGGAGAGTAGGAGAGTTAAATAGTTCGAGAGAGAGGAGAGAGAGAGAGAGAGATTGAGAAGAGTTAAAACGACTATCTTCAAAGAATCCTAATCCAAACTATACTCTTGCTGTAATTACTGCTGGGTACTAAACTGGGACGTTTTTCTGAGTTGGATACAGAGACATCCGTTAAAAAAATATGTGCATTTTGGCGAAGTCACTGTGCATGGAATTTATTTTGTATAGTATAGTATCTAATAGAGATTCTGGATTCCTCCTGGGTAATGTAAAGAAGATAGCAAGATTTCATTGGTGAGCCAGTAAATTTTTGGCCCTTGCCGGCTTCGACTCTGTCTCCTCACAATTGTCCGCAGCCGGAAACCCCCTTCAACATAGAGCGGGTGGTCTCGGCATAACCTTAACAAAAGTGTTTTGCCTCTGGCTGTGGCATTCTTGGATCCTTGATTGTTTTACTGTGTGAATACTTTTCGTATAGGTGTCGAAGGCCTTCAGTGGACATTATAAACCTATATAGTTTAGTGTACGAGTTCTTAAGATTTGTTTCATCTAGAACTAGAATCTGTTTGTATTATAGAGTTATTTACACAAAAGTTTTTCATCCAATAAAGGCTTCGCATGGAGGTATTATAAGCACAAATCTTGCGCAACCCTACTTCCAATTAATTTGGACTGTCATGAACACGCTATGTATTAAAAATATGTATATAATTATTTTTATAATTGCCGATAAATTTTAATAATAATCTTAATAATTATTTTCATTTTTAATATTATTTTGCTTTCCTGTTAATTCTATCATAATAAGACAGTTTCTGATCTAATTAACATCTTATGCGATCATGTAACTATTTTTATCGATCTGTCATGAGTTATTTTCTTACCGTAAGAAGGAACTGATGATTACCATATTATTTCGTTAGTTATTGGGATGTAAAACAATTACCAGAACATAAGTATTATACTCCTAAGTATTGATGTATAATACTAAGAAAATAATCGTTGTGGTCATGTATGAGTAAGGAAGTAACCCATCTACCGGTATCCTGTTGGAGATAGGCCGAGAGAAATATTCGCATCTTGTACAATGTCTATCGCGGGGGTAACTTGAACGGCATATGGTGTGTTTTCAATATGAAAGTTGAGCTGTTTTAGAAATCTTGAATGACATACTCCATGAACGGACATATATATATTATTATCACTCCTCGGTCTTCGTGTTTCCTGCAAGTTTGGCCTTAATAGTTCTCTCAGTGTTTCTCTAAAATTTACAATTCAATTTCGCCAATCCGTTGGCAGCGGGTTTAAAACAACTGTGATAGAATTTTTTTTCGAGAGAATGTGTTGTGCGGAATATTTATGTTTATTTTGGACCCGATAAGTTCTGTTCCTAACAGTGTCGGGCCACATTTTCAAACTCGAAAGTGTTTTGTCTTCAATAAGATTAAAAGCATAACTTGGTAGAACTACATTATTTTCTTTACACGTATATATAGCGGATACTTAGCTTTTTTACTCAAGAATTTCTGAAATATTTCAACAATAGAAAATCTTTAGAAATCCTTTCGTTTTAGAATATAGCATTCTTTATGACATTTCACGATGTGCATCGGCAAAGGATTTACTCTTTCAGAATTAGCCATTGGGCATTGATGTAAGAAAACACCTACATTTATTCTGTATACTATTAACAAATTAATTGTTTCTCAATTTAGAGTAAGCCACCACAAATACCTTCTCAAATAGTGATGTGAATTTGCGGTCGGCCTTAGGGCTGTCCTCACTTCTACTTCTATAAAGACTGCCTCCTTATAAATGTTATCCAAATAAATATTTTTAATTTAATGAAATATAAGACTTAAGCACTTCCGCACTGGTTGGAAAACTATGCATATAGGGACTGATTTGGTGTAAAGTGATATGTATATGTGTCTTTAAATTATAAAAATTATTTGAATCATTGATGCTATACAGTATTCTTTTTTATGTAGAATAGGATTTTTCTTTTTGTAAAGACACTGCTAGTAAGGAACTATGCCGGAACCTTCCTGGAGGAGAGGTGCCAGGCAGGAAGGTCTCCAGAGGGTGAAAGTGAGACATTCATACGCAGACGTTCCTGGATCATCAACCTTTTTTTAAAACCTGACCAATTTATATTATTTCTCAGTTTCTTCCTTAACCACATCTGATAAAATCATTGTCTGATCTAACAAGGTGGAGCCTCTCTAGAAAGTATCAATGGCACTCCCAAGTCTTGTCATATTTCATATTGTGAGCTTTTAGTCTGTAAGCCAAAATTTTGATTAGATGCTCAATGTAAAATAAACATGGAAAATTTATAAATTAAGTATACAAGATTTAGGTAATTATTATACTAACTCCAGTTTATTTATTTAATTAATGTCAAATGTTACGAAAAGGAAGAAAGTTTAAAATCAGCCGAAAAATAATAAAATAAGTAGAGTTATAAGCTTGAGTAGTCAAGAAGAAAGGTAGATTTTGATGCATCAGACCTGTTGTAAGAAGCTGAGAAGAGTGCGAAGTTCGCGATGCGTATAGTAGCACGCTAGTCAAGGTGCGGAAACAAGTAGTAAATATACGAGCGGTAGAGCTATGTGTAGCAAAACCTTAAGCGAAATGGAGTATCATTCGTTATTAAAGCTTGGTAGACGAAAAGAATGTCGCGTGCGCGTGCTCCTGCTTCATGCGACAATGCGGAGTGAACTGAGCTTGTCTAATCGGTGAGAAGTGAGGTTTAACTGTGGCGTATACTAACTGAGGATAAGAGATGACGTTTAACTCCACAACATGGAGAGCAACTTATTTTCCTACACCACAACCTTTTCAAATTCAAATACAGCTCAATTTTCAGTGAGTGAAAAAATTATGGAATCTTTTTTTAAATTCTTTAAATAATTTGCTTAACAGTTTAGTTAATATTTTGTTTTGTATAGTTTCTGATATTAAAGTTAATTTTCTTAAATAATTAATAATAATATATAATTAATATAATAATAAATAATCAATACTATATAATAATAATAAATAATAATATAATAATAATAATAATTTGTACAACGAAAGACCAGGTCTGAGTAATAGAGTAATAAAAGCCAACTGGTTCAAGTTTGAAATAGTTTTAAATATTTAAAGTTTTCCGAAAGTAGAGAGTCCGAGCGATTATTTTATCATGATATTCCTCCTGTTGTCCTCGGTTAACATTAATTTTCAATCTTTTTACTAATTATTTATATATTTTTAATGTCACAATAATATCATATACATGAGTAACATGATCAAATCTCAAATTAACGATTTTTTTTTAAAATTATAGAACATTATTTGTATAAAAATGACTTTTAGAAAGTTTTCTGGTTGTTTAAATGAACCTCTTCTATACATATAATTAATTGGCGGAATCCCAAGTGGTTTCCGGTGCAGGTACTCACGATACTCTTTTAATAAAATTAAGATGGTTTCGTTAACAGTCATATCCTTAACTACAATATATCATCACCAAGCGTTCTCTTTAAGAGAAGTTTAAAAAATTTAATAATAAATAGTATAATACTTCTCATATAAATACGCTATCGTATATTACTAACCAGAATGTGAGAAATTTCATTATGTACCTACAGTATTTACTAATTAGCAATTTATCCTTATGAGATTTATACATCTAAAAATATTTGAAACTTCCTAATACAATTGTTACGTTTCATTTGTCCCTTGGTGAGTAATTAATGATATTCAGGTACATGATAAATTAATATTTAATATAAGTAATTATACTTTCAATGAATATCGATTGAATAATTTGAACACTAGTATAAGTTTATTAAAATTATGAATTAATTTATATATATCATATCTTCATATAGCTGTGCTGTGTCAAGACATATTTGATTATCTTGTCTATCATCTTCATTCCGTGGTACATAATTTAAAACACCATATTGAACGTACTCAACATCCAAGCATCTAAATGCATTATTCCATCCTCTTTTGTGCTCTCACTGGACGACCCCATTGGGTGAAACTCAGTTTTTTTTCTTCTTTTTATTTTTTGAATATTATGTTTTTTGATATACTGACTACTTTGTTCGTTACAAATCATTCTGAAGAAGGTAATAGTAATATTGAAAATTTTAGAGTACTGGGCGCATCTTCAGTCAGCCAATTCTAATTGTATATATTATGGTCTTCTTTTTTCCTTTAGTGACCCAACTTCCCATTAGTAAAACGAGCATACCAGATTCCACCTAAAATAAAAACTTCCCTCCCATCCTTTTTTTGACCTGACAGTGGCTTCAGCAGTCCTGAGCCATATATAGTTTAATCATCATTATCAAAGCTTACGGAGCTTTCCTATCACTATATGTTAACGTTTATTTATATACGAGTCCGCAAGACTTCTCTTGTTCATTAAACTTATTTCAATACATGAATAAATAACCATACATTGAACATGATATGGACAAGTAAAATTTTAACCCTATCTATTTACTCTCATTCACTTCAAACTTGTTTGAAAGAAGCACCATATGGGAATTTCGACAATGACATAAGTTCGGAGAAGTATTCTTATCTTCATCCGATCCGATACTTGGGTCCTCTCTAACTTAAAAACTCACCTTTCCATTTATTTTCTCTAATACAATGAAGTATAACAATTCTCAAGGTTCCATAAAAAATCACCAACTTCTCTTAATCCATTCCTCCATCAGTTTCTATTACTCCCTCCTAATCTCATGCCTACTACTCTAATACCTATATAAATAATTATTTCTTTCTTCTCAACTTATTTTTTACTTATAAAAATTACAACTTTAAATAGCCATTAACCTTACAGTATAACATAACACACTCCCTGCTAAATAAATAATCATACCAGCACCATTATACTCTTAAACCTATTTCACGTTCTCTCACTACTATTAACATTACTTTACATCAACGCATTCACAATCATACATACATTACAGTACTATATTTTAGATTCCACTTTTAGATGCCTAACATCAACACAAAATACAATTAACACCTGCCACAAACAGAGCTTCCCTATTAATCATCTTGTCAATATGCCTGATTGACACACGCCTTTCTCCTCTCCAGGGCCTAGTTGTTCAAAACAGAAAGGGAAAACCCCTAAAACTAATATAGTTGTCGCTAATTCGCGTAATCCACATTTAGTTTGTAATGTATTAAATACCGCGTATGAGGGTCGTGAGCACATCCTCTCCGACCTGCCGTTAAACTCGTCTCCTAAATGCACCTTGTCCTTCCTAACCAATCTACGTCCTTGTTCACTGTAATACATTCATCAATCGAGCCTCTATCCAGCTCCCACTCGATCAGCTGTGCCTTCATTAATACTAGCCTCTCTCAGTTCATCGAAGCACTCTTCATCACAATATACCAACATATATATTTTTCCCATATCTACACTTGAGTAAATTAAAATCATTACCCATTATCACCCTTACCCTTAATATCATAAGGATTTTTAACTTACATATTTTCTCCTTCTTTTGCTCCTATCCTTCGATCTAACATCCCCTCCACAAATCTATTTGTTACACAAAACCTTCTATATTATATTCAGTTCCAATCACTAATTATTTATAACTCTACAATTAAATAATCTTTTCTCCACCAGTAATAGAACCATACTTTTTTCACCTTGCTGATTCTTACATTCTCATATTACAGCTTCCTCACTCTACCTATTCTTATCTATTCTATCCTCTACTCTCTATAAACACCTACTTTCAAGCAACATTCATAAAACATATACTTCACCCCACAACAATCACCTCTCCATGCACTTACTCCACATGTTTTCCACGTATCTTCGAAGTGTTTCTTACTCTACTAAACTCTCCTTTACATTCCATTTCATCAGTCATTTGAAGTGTACCATCTCTTATTCTTATACTTTACTATTGAAAGAATTTTCCTTACTTCTCTTTCTCTAACCTTATGCACTCCTCCCATAACATAGCCTTCCTATTCCTTAACTATTATGCAATTCTCCTGTTCAATCTACATCCTTTTACTCAAACTCTAAATTACCTTTTTTATTTTCTCTCTCATGTTTGCAACTTATTTTATATTAAAATCCTTTCCTTTCCTTTCCTATTATTTATTATTATTATATACATAAACATTAGCATGTAAATTTAACTTTTCATCTTTCCTTACTTTCTTATATTCATACCTTCCTTATTTTACTTTTTTATCACTAGATATAATATGATTACATATCTTCCATTTACTACACTATATCTGAACACTTTCTTATTTCTTTCTTTTATTTACAGTTGCATATTTTTTCTCCTTTAAGCATCAACCTAACTCAAAACGATTTTGCCTTTCATTTGTAGTCCAAGAATTTTGCTCTACTTCTCATATTTATTTGTAATTCATACAATTCAACTGTACCTTGTTTGGTCAAGTGGGCTTATTTATATATTCCTCACATACTTTTTCCTTATATACTTTATACACCAGTTACAGTTTTACATAAACTTCTCATCACCCTTCATTATCATAACTTACTATCCTTTCCTTTTTTCCTTTCCTTACTTCTATCATTAGTAATATTCCTTTATATCTAATATCTTTATAATTCTTACACAAGACACAATGATTCTGATATTCCCTATTCCCATAAACCTCATTCTAATGATTTTAAACAACCCTCACATTTCAAACCATACTCACAAATACCCAATCATTCATATTATTAGCATGCAGCGCTGATGTTTTATTTTCAATAGCAATGTGCTGGTGACAATAGTTTTCATATTCCAATCATACAAATTAATCGATAAGTGTAACAATATCGAGAAAAAGAAGAGTGTCGATGTAATTAATCGCAAGATATATAGACCGTATAGATAACTGGTTTGAATTGAGTTCCTCTTCAATTGTTAACTAATGGTGATATGACAAAGTCTAAGTCTAACACTTCTTATGATAAGTATGTAAAGACATATTATCTTCAAACATTTGACATAGCTAAAACAGTTCGAAACGTAACTTTGAAGCCTATTATGAATTTTTAAACATGCCCTGAAGCAAGAAGATAAACCACCAGATGCGCAAAAAAAATAAATGAAAAAAAATAATATAAGCACACAAAAATCAGCAAATTCAAGCAAATAAAGTATTTTAAAAGCAAATAAAACAATCAATATGTAAACAAATAAATAACAAATATAAGTAAAGAAAATGAAAATCGCATTGCGCAAAAGTATTAAATAACAGTATCGATTATGATACCAGTATATTATTTATGAGATGAAAAATAGCTTATAAATAGATATGTAATAAATAAATACTGAAGAATATTTGAGCGTACATGTTATATATAAATAAATTTTCATAGAAATCTTATATAATAGAAATAGGAGAGGTTGAAAAATATAAGTACTAGTAGGTAGTAATAAATATATAATTAGTACAATCTTATTACTTAATATAATACATTAACTGTAAAAAAACATATATTACTAGGAGTATAAGTAGATTGCCCTATGAAAGTGGTGGTGACAATATGTAATATATGTATAATATGAAATACTAACTAAAAATTATTATAAAATCATTTAAAAATAATCAGTATAAAGTAATTACTTAAATATACATATATACTAGCTAAATAACTCATATATACTACTACAGTGATACACGTAGCAATATTATATGATATATTTTGAATGGTCCTATATTTTTTCATATATCACGAAACTGAGTAGACTAATATTATATATATCATTACACTATTTAATCTATTATAATACTAATCTATATATTAAATATTATTATATAATATATATTATAATAAAGATATATATAATATCTATATTAATATTACTATTAATAACTATAATATATATAATATATATTTAATATTAAGTATTAAATATATTATCGTTATAATATATAAATATATAATTAATCAACATATATATATATATATATAATAATATATTACTATAATATATTATTAATATATATTAATATATATAGTATATATATAACTCATTTAATATTAATATTGGTATAAGTTAGCGTAAGATATATTCTATATTCTCATACATATACTACAAGATAGCTTATTATCTATATATATAATATATATGTACTATTATATATTATATCTATATATATAAATTATTATATATTAATATCTATATATAATTTATATTTTTTTATATAATATATATAAATATATATATAATATTAACCTTTTTTTAAAACTAATACTATATCAATAAATATAAATACTATATATCTAATATCTTACTAATACTAAACTAATAATAATTCTACTAAAATATATTACATTAATTAATACTATTAATATATATATAATAAAATATATCCTTATATAAATTAATATAATAATTATATATAGTAAATACATATATATAATATTATATTAATTATATTAATAATAATAAATGACACACACACTAATATATAATACTATATTAAATTATATTATAATAATTAATATCTATTCATTCACTAACTATACTACATACTTACACATGCATTTATATGTTATTCTATAATCTTAATATGGAACATAACTACACATTATATAATATATATAATATATATTATATATATATAAATAATACTATATTACTATATATTATATATACTATATTTTCGTATTATTTAATTTTATAAATAACTATTATTAAACATATATATTTCAGCTTCCTGAGTAGCGTGGAAGGGAAGGTTGCTAACATTCCTAACTTACTACGGGTAGAAAGTTTACCTAACAATGAAGAGCCATTTAAGTTTCGGTCAGCGCCATTCCAGATTTGCGATGCGCAAAGTGTAGTTGGCGAAAGAGAAAAAAGAGTGTGATTGAGACGACGCTATTAAGCCAGTGAAGCAACATTGTTAAAGAGGTTGAGCATATCGAACTGTCTGAGAGATTAAACTAATAGATGAACAGAGATTGTCAGAAAGGATGAATGGATTATAACGAATTGAAAGGGTCTCCATCCGTGGTTCTCGATATTCCATCCTCAATGAAGGGACGTCATTGGGACTTCGGGTGCTACTCCAGCAGAAACGAGAAGCTTTGTCCTCATCAAAGTGGAAATGCGCGATGACGAAGCTTCAGATACGAGATGAGGAGAGGACAGATCGCATACAAATTGGCAAGAGATGAAGATGAGGACTGCGACGAGGAGCTAGTGAGAGCAAAAGGAGTGTATTGACGAAAGGAGAACGAAAAAAGACAGCTACGAGAACACCGCACCCAAGTGTAAGAAAAGGGTTAAGAGATCAACAAGAGGGTCACGAGGGAGAACAACAAGAACCCTTCACGCCAGAGAAGCAAGAAGAGAGAAACACAGAGAGGCAATAGGGAGGAGGACAGCGAAAGCGCGCGCGGAAGAGGAGCAAGAGAGAAGCATAGGATGCAAAAAGCGAAAGCATAGCGGAGAGAGAAGCTACTTGAAGCATAATATTGGAGGCGGTAGGAGGCGACTAATAACAATACACACATACATAATCACATAAAAAAAAGTTGAGAGTTGGAGAAAAAGCTGATGATATAGAAATATAAAGTAAAATGATATGCAGATACGAATAGAGTGAACTAGTAACTAATGTTAGAAGCACATAGACATCATTAACGAGAATAATACACACACTCACCAAAGAATAGTACTAAAATGTATGATAAAAAAGAATATAGAAAGAGTACAAGAAGGGTAATGATATCTAGATAATATAGTAAGCAGATAGTAAGTATAAATAAATATAAAAAAGAAATTAGATGCGTACGGAAAAGAGACAATATATTTCAAGAGACAAAATAGAAAAGAGAATCAAGAACAATGGTATATACTAACTTATAAGAAATAAATACTATTTATTATAATTTAATCTGTATCATTATTAATACTATATTATTAATTATAATATCATATACTTTTTAATGATAATATTATTTTATAATATTGAATATATAACATTATATTAATCACAAAATTCCGATTTTACTATTTTCATAAATAAGAAACTATATCGAAAACCTCATTTTTACTCGAAGGACTCGCAGTAATATCTAAGCACTATCTACATCTATACCACCTACGCATTAGGGACGGTTTCGATAATGTCGTACCATTATCTCATGAAATTGTACAGGAATATTTATTATCATGTGTTAAGATATTAATAGGTATACATATAAGTTATGTAAGGATTATATTATAGCATGTATACTTTATATTCCACTATTGAAAATATGAGCATTGGACTCTTGGAGCTCATTTATATAAATCTTATATTAGAGTAATGTTTCATTTCTTCGTTCGTATTTCAAGTCCATCGACTCCAATTTACCTATGAATATTTTTTATTTTATGATAAATATATCTGCTTGTCTAAGTCTACTAAATAGAGTTTTTTTTTCAAAAGCGCCTATCACCCTGCCATGCAGACATCTAATTGGGTTCGTTATATACCGAGTGAGATCGTTCGCATATTTAGCCTCTATATTATCAGTCTAATAAAGTTCAATATGTAAAGATTCTCTCGTGATGAATTTAGTGAAAGCAATGAAATTATACAGAAAATGAATAAAAAGAAGAGAAAGAAAATAAATACTCGCAGAGAAGAAAAGAGAGGAGAAGAGAAGATAAAAGGAGAGGATGAGTAAGAGAAGAGAAAGAGAAGAGAGAGAGAGAGAGAGAGAGAGAAGTACAGAGAAAGAGAGAGAGTAGAGATAGAAGAGAATAGAAGGCCTGCAGGGTCATTCAGACTCATTCTATAATAATTAATATAATATATTATAATATATATAATATATATTAATAATATAATATATAAAATATATATTATAATTAAATATACTATTTAATATAATATATCTATCTATACTGTTAGTATTAATCAAACTCAAACTACTCTCTATATAATAATCTAAATCTAGTAAGTGATATAAGAAATAATACCCCTATCACTAATATATATATAATAGTAATATCATATAATATAATATACTATATATATTATAGGTAATATATTATAATATACTTAATATATAATAAATATATTATATATATATATATTATATATAATATAGTATATATATAAGATAACATAAGGTATGGTTGTGAGTGAAGACAGTCCTCGGTCTGAAAGAATTTTAAATGGTGAAGACAGCAAGAACAAATGTCTGAAGCTTAAGTATTTAGCTATAGTGATGAGATTGAACGATGATGCAGAGTGTAGTAGGAAATTGAATGGCAGAAGGATGGCTGTGCAATTAAACGTTAGTGATGTAAGGGGTTAAAGTCTGCAAGTTGCGCTAGCTCTCTTACAATGAAGGTATAAGAGTTACTGTGTAATGTAACAAGTAGTAAGAACTATGGTCTGGAATAAGATGTATAGATCTAAAGTACAATTTACAAATCGACACTTTAGGGTGTGCTAGGCTGGTGAGAAGACATGATTCAAACAGAAGGAATGGAAGTCTATAGAAATTGCTGATGTGTGAAAGAAAAGGTAGAATAAGAATAAATGAAAGTACGCTTGGGGATGAGTTGTGTTATGGATGGAATTGAATAGTCCTGGTGTATTTCGATTCTGTAAGTGGTATGTAGGCCGGACGTGACTGCGATCGGAGAGAATTGTGAGTGTTGCAAAAGGCGAAATGGCAAAGCTAGTGCATATTAGTGAATGAACTGGCGGTGTTTTGTGAGACGGTATAGTTGTGGCCTCTAAGATGGTTCCCAAGGGATTGAACCCCACATTGACTGAGAAATCTCAAATATCCTGTTGAGGGGTCCATCCTGCGGTCCCCGTTACAGCATAGTATAACTCCTTAACTATAGGTTGGATTTTCCTCGACTGCGACCAAGTCTCTCTTCACTAAACAATTATACTAAAAGTTTTACACATAACTTAATCTGTTCGTGGCATGTAACACCACTTATCTCAGTCTCATGTTGGACAAGAAGGCTTGATGATATTAATATTAATATAATAGTACTATAATAAAATATAATATACATACTCTATCTATAATAATCAATAATATATTTCCCTAATATTATTACTATTAACTTATTTATTATTACGTTTCCGACAGGGACTCAAATGTATTTACATTAAAGTAAATTACTTATATATATATTTTATATTTATTCTTCTTATTTATGGTTACAATATGAATTGTGAAGTCTCTAATCAACTAGAAAGAGTATAGATGTGTACTTTTGTTAATTCGGCTCTACAGTGATAACTCTGCCCCCTTTGAGTTACGATCTCAGGCTCAAAAGCGTTCAAATTGTCACGCATCTACTACAACCATTACCAATTTATAATATAGTAAATATATATTAATATTATGTGGTCCCATTCTGTGACAAAGGTAGATTAGCGGACGTTTTAAGTTGCGGCACTAGTAAATCTTATACAACTCCTTTTCCGAATCCATAAGTTAGAAACCATATTTCGATATTGTGGTCATCATAGTAGTTAAATTCATATAACTCGATACCCAATAACTATTTACTACACATTGCTGTTTAAGCTATATACCTACTCATATATCTACTTCCTATCTAAACAATATAGTCCCGACTTGTATAGGTATACTACTATCATATGACAAGAGATTAGAGAGCATGAGAGGCGAGCAGAGACAGCAGAGGAGAGAGAAACTGCTCGAAAAAACATATGAAAATTTAGAACAGATAAATAATTCTCTTTCAATCGCAGAGTAAATTGTATTCTCTTATAAAGTTCTGAAAAGGAGCACTTCCTCTTTTAAATTGAAAGCTCAATTTCCCTAAAACACAAATATAAATCAATAGTAATAGAATCTGAACGACATAAAGAAAAAAAAAAAAGAAAGAAAAAAAAACAATGAAGGTCTTTATAATGCTCTTTTACTGTTTTTAATTATTTTTGTTTTCTATGATTACTATAGTCTCAATACTATATTACTTGATTATAAACGCATAATTCGGCAATTCCCACTTCTTCCAAAACGTCCAACACACACAATTTTTAAGTCGTGTTATCCGATTCACTATTCTTATAAATTTAAATCAGTACAATCATAGATAAAACTATCTGAGACGTACGTGAGGTAATAGATTGTAAAGTTGGCGCCTAGACAGAACGTACTTATGCTAGCCGGATTTGTGTAAAACCGAGAGCTAACCGTGCGACGATAAAATTTGACAAAAATTCAAACAACTTGTCTATATAGAACATCGAAAGTAAATTAGTGTTAGGATTCACCTGGTGTATGCACACATAAACAACACGAACACTGAACTATTCCTCCCTGATATCCGACACTAAACAAGAACAACACCAGTACTAGCAACATGCAGACACACATATTATGGAGCAGATGATAACCCATATTATCTTTATATATATATATACGATAAAATACTTGAATATCGTATAAACCAATTTGGACAGACTAATGGCTATAACTCTACTTTATATAATTATATATATATATATATATTAATTAATATAATTAATATATTATAATATAGTATTATATATATACTCTATAGTATAATAATATACTCTTATATAATACTAAATGTATCATCCAGTTCAATCTATAATATTGAAAAGCACTATTTTGAACTCTATATTAATAATATATAAATATGATATATTATATATATTAATATATATATAATATACTATACTTATAACATAAAAATATTAACTACTTACTACTAATCTAATATAATTAATAATAAAATAAATATAATAGATTATAATAAAAAATATAATAAAATAAAAATAATAAATATGTCACTTACATGTAACCAATTATTTATTTTAAAACAGTTCAATTAAAGTTCTAAAGTCTACTGAAATATTTATTTTATCAAATTATTAATAAATATAAGCATCTCGAGGGCACAAGTTTTATTGATAACTGCTGTAAGCATGCTGATTCTCAAAATATATATAACATAAAAAAACAAATAAGAGTAAACGGAACGAAAAATCACAGAATTACTCTGAAAAAAATTATTTAAACGTTCTTCAACAGCACGAGTATCCATTCACTAGTTAGACTACATTACTCTAATTAAATCCTATCACATTATGGGTCTTCTCCTTTCGTATATCTTATTTCCTATTATAAATTTACTCTGCCTCTCTTTCACATGCACGTTCAGCCGGGAGTCCTAGCCTGCGATGTCCGCTTGACTCGCAAGATCTTCATACGTTTTGCGCGTTTGAGCCATTTTCTTTCTTTTTCCTGGACTAAAAAAATTTCTCTCTATGTTATCATTTTCCAATTATAAATGGTTCGACGCCTGAATGGATACTGAAACCGGATATTAAAAATTATAAATTTGCGTTGCGTTTCGACCTGAGCGTGAGCGGAGCGGAATTTAAAACGAACGAACCAGAGTCGGTGCCGGCAAAGGCTCCGGGGCCCTTCTTGTAATCCTTATCATATCAAGAATATTCTAAAAATAATTACATCATCATTTACTACCTTCTGAATAAGCCAAACTTTCAATTTGAGTAGGACGAGAATTAATTTGCAGCCATATTTTTTTGACTCTCAAAATAATATTTCCTTTAAAACAATTAAAAATGGCGCAAAGCCTCGGGGAAGCCAAAATTGGTAATAATAATCTGGGAACTAATTCTTTATTTTTTTTAATAATTTTCTCTTATGATTCGTTGTTTGGTAATCCTCACAATACGCAATTTTAAAACCACCAACTAACGTTCGAACACGTTACGTTTCATCATTTCAACGTAAACTATTATTTAGTCTGGAATGAAGGTAAGTCAGCGTAACGTTCAAGATAACGTTGCTGTTTATAATAGAAAAAACAGAAACCTCGAGTGAAGTTTTAAAATATCTTCGCCACGTGGGTATGTGACCCGAGTTTTAAATAAATCTTAAATAATGGCAATATAAATAAAAAGTTTATTATTTTCATATTAAAAATAAATCTTGATTATAGTTTAGTGAGTGTCGTTATAATAACAAGTCTAATTTATAGATTGTATTTCATATATTGTTTTATATTACTAGTGCCTCTACGAGAGACTATAGTGTTCGTATGCACCAACATAAGCAGTGATATAACTAGTATTGAAATCTAAATTCTTACATTTCTTCTAAAATTTGCTTCTTTTCTGATATTTTATACTATTCACAATTCAACATAAGTGAGAAAATCCTTAAAAAATGGAGATAAATGAATAGGAGAACATGATAACATTGAAATTATTAGGAAAAGAAAATAAAATGGATGGATAGAAAACGTATAGTGGGGTTCCATGGAGAAGGTTGCAGCTGAAGGAGAAAGATTTCATATGCAAATTCAAAAGCAGAAAGAAATATTGGACAAATCGTTCTTTTAGCTTTTGAGATGAAGTCCATAAATAGTATGTTTTTATACAAGAAATATTTCGCGATGGTGGAGGTTGTTTAATATGTTAATGAGTAAAAAAAAAAAAAAAAAAAAAAACAAAATATGTTAATCATTAGTTAATGATACAAACGCTGTTTATTAAAAAGACTTTACTAACAATCTAAATTATAAGCCTATCTTTAAATTTTCACATTAAAAAATTGAGCAACCTTAACAGTACCCCGATTCTCCTCAACCTAACATCGATAATCATAAACAATTGGTTGCGTAATTTGCTCTATAGTTCTAAATCGTATAGACAAAATGTATTAAGGTAACTCTCAGCATTCAATAAAAGAATAATTATATCATGTATCTTCGACCCTCGCAAAAATCGCATATTTATCATAAGAGAGCAGAAAATTATAATAATACTTACTAAACATTAAGCGAGTCAACATAAAATAGAGAACGATATATTAATAAATAATTCCATAATATAATAGAATATATAACATTAATATAACTTACATCTATAATCATTATCTAAATAAAAAGAAAATATCCACAAAAATATCAATAAAAATATAAATAATAATGTAAACAACACTAACTATAATAATAAAAAAACTACTAAAATTAATCTATAAAAATTGCATACAACAGTTTCATAAATTATCCTTAAGTTAAAACAACCTATAAAAGCTCTAAATATAAAACCTAAACAGTATTTTGGTATCAAAAGAAAAATATATTAAAAACAATAAAAATTAGAAAAATTTAATAATAAGAGGAAGAATAGGATTATTATTGATTAAATGTGAAAGAATATATTAACAGCAGTTAAATTGTGGTTTAATCAGCAATTGATACTGAAAAAATCAATAGTATGTATTCACTTGAATATGACTAATAATTTCACAAAAGTACAGAAATAAGAAGAAATTTATAATATAGTTATTTATAATATAGTCTTATATTGACGTTATTTAATGAAAATTCAATATATGAGTTTATATACCAAATATTTCATTATGAGTGATAAAAACTCGTTTAATAAATATGGTAGATATCTTGATTTTATAATATCTGGGTTTTACTTAAATATTCACATTACAATTATTTATCAACTATATAGATAACGATTTTTACCTCAAATATTCAACATTATGAATATATATAGATAATCCTAAAATTCGATGTATTAAGTTACGCCGTACTTAACAGGTTAGGAAATACTACATATGCTGATGCTGTTGTCATATATGAGATATGAGTACATTTCAGACAGTAGGATCATGGATTAATAGAATTCTGTATAATAAGAGAATTTAAAGGATAGACATAAAAATGAGGAATCGCACTTTTTAAGCTAGTAAAATTTGTCATTCAATATTTTTGGTCAATTGCATTTGGTTTTGTGATTTCATATTTAGAATGCCCATTACCGTCGTCCTTTTAAATATAAAGATAGTATACACCATGCTAATAATTACTGCTATTCTTCCTTGAAATTATATTCGACTTATACAATATCTAACGAAACGTCTTAAATGATAATACGATTTCCTATATTAATTTTTATATATATATTGATAAGTTTCTTATGAACTTAAATTTAATTAATTATTAAGAAAGTATTCTTTACTTGATTTTTCAATAAATGAGAAAACAGAATATCCTGACCTTGGAAACTTGAATATTCAATTTCATAAATAGTCAACGTAACTATGCATAATAGTGACTGATAGCCTTATATTACAGGAACTAAGCTTAGCGAATCATAACCAGTCTTTTTAATGTACATTTCAAAGAGTTAGATTTTTTCTTAATAATAGTCCATTTTTGTTATTCAATTTCTATTAAGATTAAAAGCTTAAACATCCTTACTAATCATATGAGAAAAGATGAAATATAACTCTAAATGTCACCAAACGTATACCGTAATAGCATATTACTTAAAATAATATACTCACACAGCATATTTATACAATAATTCAATCGACACTCTCTCTAAAAATACGAATTACTAACTATTACCTAAAATAAATTCAATGTGAAATCAAAAGAATATCGTAAAGGTACTTCAAACGACTAAAGGATAAGACCATAAGACTTACAGTAATTTTCTATGTAAATAACTTAATCGCGTATAACAGTCATTGTGAAACTAGCTTCCATTTTCTTAAATCAAAGCAGAAAGAGAATTTATTTAATAGTTTTAGTGTCGATGCTTATAATTGCATTGGTTTTGTTTTTTTACCTTCGATATTTCTTATTTATGAGTATATCTCTCATGTAATAAAGGACACTACTATTATGAATAACAGACAAGCTTCATATAGATACATAAATATTGAGCGTTAACACATGAGCTTGTAATGTCTGCTATAAAAGTAGATAACTTATAGACAAATAAGCTTCCTTCGAAATCATCATTGAGCTCACTTTAAAGAGTAGCGTCAATACGTTGTTTACATATCTATCCTAATAATTACAACAATACATTATATTATACGTAAATATAATTTTATGTGTAATAATTCTAAAAATTGAATATATTTTAAATACTTATAAAATTTTAAATATGCATTATGAAAAAATAATTGTGTTTGTAATAATAATATATAGCATATAATTTCAAAAAGACAACAGTTCAAATTAAATATATAGGTTTTATTAATTTGCAATTGGACGTATTCTTTTAATTAGATAATTTCAATATTTGTTTTATATACCTAATATTTCATTCATATATACCAAAGAACTTGTTTATAATAAATAAAATATTTTATTAAACTTCAAAATAATATCTTTACGAGTTAATATATTCACTAAAAATATTAATATCATTCATAACTTTAAAATTTATAGAAACTTCATAAAGTATCCGATTTTATTCCTAAATTTAGATTTCAACATTGATAAATTATTCTGGTATAACCTAAAATGTAGTATTAATCAGTGTATTATTCAGCATTACCAAAATAATAGATGATATTATCTATTAAAAGCTAATTTAACTCATAAAAACACAGAGAAAAGTAGAATTAATATTATATAGTAATTATTAAGTATTTTAAACTATATTATATAAATAATATATATATCTATATTTATAAAAAAATTAATAAATAATTATTATACTATATATATATAAATAATAATATAATATCAATATAATATATAATATATATATAATATATATATAATATAATAATAATATATCATAATATTATATATATATATCATTATATATTATATAGTCCTATATATAATAATATATATATTATTATAAATTATATATACTATATATAATTTATATATATCTATATATATAATATTATAGTATATATATAAATATTTTAACAAATAGCTTTAACTGTCTAATTAGTTGAAAAGCTTTATTTGCAAAAACCGTCTGCACTTTTGTTGTATTGAATGCGGCTTTGGGGTGAAGAGCTTGCATATAAAATAAAACACTTACTTATAATGTGCCTTTCACATGAAGAAAGATAGAAGAAGAAGAGAAGAAAAGAAAAAGAATAAGAAAAAGAATAGAAGCAAGAAGAAGAAGAAGAGTAAGAAGAAGAAGAGAAAAGAAGAAGATATGAGAAAAAGAAGAATGAAGAAGAAGAAGAAAAAAGAAGAAGAAGAAGAAGAAGGAAGAAGAAGAGGAAAAAGGAAGAAAAAAAAAACAAAGTAAAAGAAAAAGATAAAGAAAAAAAGAAAAAGTAAAATAAAGACAAAAGAAAAAAGAAAGAAAAAGGGAAAAAAAGAACTAGAATGAAGAAGAGAGAAAGGAGAATAAGAAGAAGAAGAAGAAGAGAAGAGAAGATAAAGAAGAAGAAGAAGAAGAAGAAGAAAGAAAGAAAATGTTTTCAAATATTATTATTCCTTCCTTATCTTTCATTATAATTATTTTTACTTTTTGGAGTTGCAATAGTTTTATTATTTGACATTAAAGAAGCTTTATAAATTAACAAGCTTCATTTTGAATATACATATTATAATATCAAATATAAATATATATACTATAGTAATATATGGATATATATATTATATAAATATATTATAATAATATATATCATAATATATTTATATTTTTAACTTCAGTTAAAAATAATTCGTAAGGTCTGTTAATATTGGACATTTACTTCGTTAGTTAGTTGGGTTTCGTTTATAAAGCAATCTGGTCATCTGCCATCTCTTAAGACGGGATTAACACCTTTGTATCAGAAAGAAAATATGTTCAACCATGACACAGGAGATAGACGAGTACGAGCACTAGATGGATAAAAGGTTCACAAAGAAACAAGTTTGATTTTCAAAATCCGTTTCAGTTACAATCGCTCAAGATGCTCCAACTCATCACTGATACTTTCGAAACAATTAGAAAGAATGAGATTCTTTTTAAAGTTGCATACGATTTTACTTAGCCGGATATGTCGACTAAAAGAATTCGGAATGAGGTATGTTATAGATTATTGAAATAGTAAATGTATTTTAAAAATTTCCTTCAAATCTTCCATTATTTTATCAAATTTCTACGAAACATAAAATGAGGGGCAAATGAAATAGGAATGAAAATTCTTAATTCTTGACCTAAAAGAAAATCTAAATGTATATTTGCTTCAAATCTTCCATTATTTTTTCAAAATTCAAATTTCTACGAAACATAACAGAATGGTTTCACGTGCGAAATGATCCTGAAGATCTCAGTCTCCTCATCGATAAACTTCCGCAACTGTCAGCCATTCAAACAGATTTTGACACATTAATTTCCCTAGTATACGAAACTCTGATGAACTAGTTCTCAGTACACCTAATGAGGTGGACACTCCTTTATCATTGCAATTGTCAATGGAATTCTAAAACCAAATAAGAAAAGAAAAAAAATATTAGAAGAACATGATCAATGTAATCGATAGTTATGTAATCGAAGAATTTTATTTCTTTTTTATAAATTATTATATATTTAAATATATAATATAAAAATTAATAATATACATATAAAAGTGTATAAAATTATAGAAATTACTACATAGAATGCTTCTATATATTAATATATATATATAATAGAAATTTATATATTATATCTCCACCCCTATCCATTTAAGCCCCCTCTACGAAACCACCACGAGAAAACAACCGTGTGGGTATTTCTACATTCTACCAATATATATAATATAATATTATATATAATATTATATAATATATATTATATAATATAATATACTATCATAATAGTATATACTATACTTAATATAATATAATATAATATATCTATATATAGTATATATAATATTATATATAGCCGAATATATATAGCTCGTGTAAAATAGTGTACTTTTGATGTTTGCAATTTGTTCACCTAATATGTCCCACCGCGGGCCACTTCCTAATGAAACAGTAAGACGGCGATATGCCTGAAAAAAAAAACAGAACAAAAGTAAACAGAACAAAACAATGACTCACACCAAAAAAATAGTGATTGCCTAATCTCCAGTAAATATCCTAGACTATTATTATGCTAAGGTATTTGTGAGTAAATAAAGAAATAGTATTTTGTATGCTTATTCTTTCTCTTAGAGAAATAGTATAGTATTTTTTAATGAATTAAAATCTGTGCAATTTCTTCAAAAGGATTCTATAAAGAGATTAAAAAATAGTTGATTACTTGGTTCCGTTTTTAATATAAAGTTATTTGCTAGTAATATAACATAAAGTTTAAATCTCTCTCTCTCCTCTGTCTGTCTGTCTCTCCTGCCTTTTTATCTATCTATATTTGATCCTCTTTTATTCAGGCAAAAAGCTAACAAGCTATTCCTAGCGCTGGCTCGATTTAACAATGCTCCTTTTCCTAATTATCTTTTAATCGTCTTTCTTTCCTTTGATTTCCTCATATCTCCGTTGTTAGTCTATTCTCTTCACATCTTTTACAGTCTCCTCACTCTTCAACCGCGTCTCTCTTCAATCTTTTTAAATTTTTCTATCCCTTTCCTCTTCCTTAGTGGCTTTATTGTATTCTTACTATTATCCTTGTTGAAAGCTCTTCTACTTCTCTCTTCTCTCTCTCTCTCTCTCGTCTCTCTTCTCTCTCTCTCTTCTCCTCTCTATCTCTCTCTCTCTTCTATCTCTCCTCTTCACTCTCTCTCTGTTTCTTTAAGTCTTCCTCCCTCCTCCTTTCTCTCTTCCTCCTTTCTTACACTTCACTTTTTATCTCTCCCCTTTCTCCTCTCACTCTTTCTGGCACTTCCATTACAGAATTTTCCCCTGAGAATCGCTCGCAATATCTTTGGCAGCGTCTCTGGTGTTCTCACAATACGTTTGATATGTAAGGTACGAAATTCTCTATTCCAGTCGCTTTAATTATTTATATTTCAAAGGGTCCAAACTTAATGATTTAGCCTTAGGACCACCAATGAAGGCACATAAAAAATGAGGAGGGCGACACACATACAAATAAATAAATAAATTATAAATATATATAAATATACTATATATAATATATAATATATAATGTATATAATTTTATATATATATATATATATATTATATATATATATAGGTGATAAATATATTTAATATACAATATAATATATATAATAATATAAATTATATATATAATATATATTATATCTATAATAATATACTATATAATATTATATAATATATATTTATATTATATATCATATATATATATAAAATCCGGTCGCATCTGCTCTTCTCTACTATTAATATATATATATATATATAATATAATATTATAATATATATATTATATATATATAAATATATATATATATTATGATATATATTATATGATATATATATATATAATATATTATGATAGAAGGATATTAAATCAACCAGCTAATTTAAAGTTGCGTGCGTTTCTACAATGCTTCTGGGTTGCTTAGGGGAAAATTTCTTACTTGTTCAATTTTATATAAATTTTTAAATTTTTTTCCCCAATGTCACCGACCCCTCACGGGCAAAAAGCCCCTATCCCCGCGAATGTTTTTTCAGTTAAATCTTGGAAGAAATTTCCATGTTTATTCTCCCCATTCATTTTCATCCTTTCTATTACCAATTTCGCCATCTCCATTCAAATGCTATATCTACTTCATTCATCAAATATGGCACGCACCTAATCATGGACATACATGCATAAAAGCCATATTTGAATTTTTCTCTTTATTAACTAAACATCTCTGCATAGAAATCTACTTTAGCTGTTCTCCCATTCTTTCTCCCCGACATTGTGTCAACATAATTTTCGACTCTCTATCAATCACTTCTTTTTAGCACATTTCCATAATTCTTTAACTTCAAGCTTTATTCCATTCTCTCACTACCAGGGCCGAGAATTAACGATCCCGATTATCTCGCCTACAGAGGGGGCCCCCTGATCAATTAGAATTGACTATACTAAGATCATATATCATATAATCAAGGGGGCCATCCGCAATAAGGTCTGAGGGTGAGACACCTCAAGCCACTTTTAGTTCGCCTTTGAATCACGGGCAAAATCCTCCGTTCTAAAACTAAACAAAAAAACTTTTTCATATTTTTTTGTATCCACGTCCGCAATCTCATATCTCTGCGAACAGTTGGGAGTGAAAATACTCTCTGAAAAATCATATTTAGGCTCGTTTCTAAATTTATATAATTACTCTCTCCCTAATCTCTTCTTAAAACTCTCTCTCCTCTCTCTCCCTCTCTCTCTCTCTCTCGTCTCCTCTCTCCTCTCTCTCTTCTGCATCCTCCTCTCTCTCCTGCATCCAATAACGAGCCTCGTTTTTCAGTCATACAATGCCCTCAATATGTGATCCCAAGATTATCTTAATCTTTCCCATTCCAAGTCTCTTACAACAGTTGACCTTATTCAATTCTCCTTATTATTATTGATAATTTACATTTACGAAAATGAATTCGAACAATTCCAATAATAACTACGCTATATCATGAACATATTTTCACTACTTTTCCCTTTCAACCTACTATTAATGCAGACTTAACACGAACCATAGAATATCCATCTCCCAGTAAAAGCAAATATGCCCTTCTTCCTCATTTTTAATTCATAATATGCTTAAGTTTACAGACCTTTTCCGGAAAAATTTAAAATTTCCATGACATGCTGGTTTTGGTTGGGTTAGGAAAAACCCTCTGACTAAGGCCTTTCCTAATTTAACAATTCACTATCCTAATTTAAAACACTTTGATATCTCTTAAAGTAAAAGTCTTATTCACACAAAGGCAATGACAATCACGTGCCTGCCCAGACGTACAAAACCAACAGTACATTTAACGGGAGATTAACAAGGAAAAGGAATGAAGATTACAGGTTATTAAATCAATAAACTGGTCATGAAGCAATAACACAATTCATGACATATATAATATATATACATAATTATATATTATATATATTATATATAATATATATAATACTATATATATATATAGATATATAATATTATATATATATATATATATACTAATATATATATATAATTATAAATATATTATATATATAATTATATATAATTATTATATATATATATATATTAATATATAATATATATATATATATATAATA